>CALNHX010003595.1:0-146047 GCA_940337035.1 Agriotes lineatus | reverse complement strand
GCCAAGCGTTCTTCAAATATGTTCAGTTTGTTTTATATAACTCTTCCATCTATTTACATCTGAATAGATTGGATTGAAGTTGCGAACATTAAGATCCATCGAAACATCAAAACGAGAGCTGGCCAAGCGTTCTCAAAATATGTTCAGTTTGTTTTATATAACTCTTCCATCTATTTACATCTGAATAGATTGGATTGAAGTCGCGAACATTAAGATCGATCAAATCATCGAAACGAGACCTGGCCAAGCGTTCTCAAAATATATTCAGTTTGTTTTATATAACTCTTCCATCTATTTACATCGGAATAGATTGGATTGAAGTTACGAACATTAAGATCGATCGAATCATCGAAACGAGAGCTGGCCAAGCGTTCTCAAAATATGTTCAGTTTGTTTTATATGACTCTTCCATTTATTTACATCTGAATAGATTGGATTGAAGTTGCGAACATTAAAATCGATCGAAACATCGAAACGAAAGCTGGCCAAGCGTTCTCAAAATATGTTCAGTTTGTTTAATATAACTCTTCCATCTATTTACATCTGAATAGATTGGATTGAAGTTGCGAACATTGAGATCGATCGAAACATCGAACGAGAGCTGGCAAGCGTTCTTCATATATGTTCAGTTTGTTTTATATAACTCTTCCATCTATTTACATCTGAATAGATTGGATTGAAGTTACGAACATTAAGATCGATCGAATCATCGAAACGAAACCTGCCCAAGCGTTCTCAAAATATGTTCAGTTTGTTTTATATAACTCTTCCATCTATTTACATCTGAATAGATTGGATTGAAGTTCCGAACATTAAGATCGATCGAAACATCAAAACGAGAGCTGGCCAAGCGTTCTCAAAATATGTTCAGTTTGTTTTATATAACTCTTCCATCTATTTACATCTGAATAGATTGGATTGAAGTTGCGAACATTGAGATCGATCGAAACATCGAAACGAGAGCTGGCCAAGCGTCCTTCAAATATGTTCAGTTTGTTTTATATAACTCTTCCATCTATTTACATCTGAATAGATTGGATTGAAGTTACGAACATTAAGATCGATCGAATCATCGAAACGAAACCTGCCCAAGCGTTCTCAAAATATGTTCAGTTTGTTTTATATAACTCTTCCATCTATTTACATCTGAATAGATTGGATTGAAGTTGCGAACATTAAGATCGATCGAAACATCAAAACGAGAGCTGGCCAAGCGTTCTCAAATATGTTCAGTTTGTTTTATATAACTCTTCCATCTATTTACATCTGAATAGATTGGATTGAAGTTACGAACATTAAGAACGATCGAATCATCGAAACGAGAGCTGGCCAAGCGTTCTCAAAATATGTTCAGTTTGTTTTATATAACTCTTCCATCTATTTACATCTGAATAGATTGGATTGAAGTTACGAACATTAAGATCGATCGAATCATCGAAACGAGACCTGGCCAAGCGTTCTCAAAATATGTTCAGTTTGTTTTATATAACTCTTCCATCTATTTACATCTGAATAGATTGGATTGAAGTTACAAACATTAAGATCGATCGAATCATCGAAACGAAACCTGGCCAAGTGTTCTCAAATATGTTCAGTTTGTTTTATATAACTCTTCCATCTATTTACATCTGAATAGATTGGATTGAAGTTGCGAACATTAAGATCCATCGAAACATCAAAACGAGAGTTAGCCAAGCGTTCTCAAAATATGTTCAGTTTGTTTTATATAACTCTTCCATCTATTTACATCTGAATAGATTGGATTGAAGTTACGAACATTAAGATCGATCGAATCATCGAAACGAGAGCTAGCCAAGCGTTCTCAAAATATGTTCAGTTTGTTTTATATAACTCTTCCATCTATTTACATCTGAATAGATTGGATTGAAGTTACAAACATTAAGATCGATCGAATCATCGAAACGAAACCTGGCCAAGCGTTCTCAAAATATGTTCAGTTTGTTTTATATAACTCTTCCATCTATTTACATCTGAATAGATTGGATTGAAGTTGCGAACATTAAGATCCATCGAAACATCAAAACGAGAGTTAGCCTAGCGTTCTCAAAATATGTTCAGTTTGTTTTATATAACTCTTCCATCTATTTACATCTGAATAGATTGGATTGAAGTTACGAACATTAAGATCGATCGAATCATCGAAACGAGACCTGGCCAAGCGTTCTCAAGATATGTTCAGTTTGTTTTATATAACTCTTCCATCTATTTACATCTGAATAGATTGGATTGAAGTAACAAACATTAAGATCGATCGAATCATCGAAACGAAACCTGGCCAAGCGTTCTCAAAATATGTTCAGTTTGTTTTATATAACTCTTCCATCTATTTACATCTGAATAGATTGGATTGAAGTTGCGAACATTGAGATCGATCGAACATCGAAACGAGAGCTGGCCAAGCGTTCTTCAAATATGTTCAGTTTGTTTTATATAACTCTTCCATCTATTTACATCTGAATAGATTGGATTGAAGTTGCGAACATTAAGATCCATCGAAACATCAAAACGAGAGCTGGCCAAGCGTTCTCAAACTATGTTCAGTTTGTTTTATATAACTCTTCCATCTATTTACATCTGAATAGATTGGATTGAAGTTGCGAACATTCAGATCGATCGAATCATCGAAACGAGACCTGGCCAAGCGTTCTCAAAATATGTTCAGTTTGTTTTATATAACTCTTCCATCTATTTACATCTGAATAGATTGGATTGAAGTTACGAACATTAAGATCGATCGAATCATCGAAACGAGACCTGGCCAGCGTTCTCAAAATCTGTTCAGTTTGTTTTATATGACACTTCCATCTATTTACATCTGAATAGATTGGATTGAAGTTACGAACATTAAGATCGATCGAATCATCGAAACGAGAGCTGGCCAAGCGTTCTCAAAATATGTTCAGTTTGTTTTATATGACACTTCCATCTATTTACATCTGAATAGATTGGATTGAAGTTGCGAACATTAAAATCGAACGAAACATCGAAACGAGAGCTGGCCAAGCGTTCTCAAAATATGTTCAGTTTGTTTTATATAACTCTTCCATCTATTTACATCTGAATAGATTGGATTGAAGTTGCGAACATTAAAATCGATCGAAACATCGAAACGAGAGCTGGCCAAGCGTTCTCAAAATATGTTCAGTTTGTTTTATATAACTCTTCCATCTATTTACATCTGAATAGATTGGATTGAAGTTGCGAACATTGAGATCGATCGAAACATCGAAACGAGAGCTGGCCAAGCGTTCTTCAAATATGTTCAGTTTGTTTTATATAACTCTTCCATCTATTTACATCTGAATAGATTGGATTGAAGTTGCGAACATTAAGATCCATCGAAACATCAAAACGAGAGCTGGCCAAGCGTTCTCAAAATATGTTCAGTTTGTTTTATATGACACTTCCATCTATTTACATCTGAATAGATTGGATTGAAGTTACGAACATTAAGATCGATCGAATCATCGAAACGAGAGCTGGCCAAGCGTTCTCAAAATATGTTCAGTTTGTTTTATATAACTCTTCCATCTATTTACATCTGAATAGATTGGATTGAAGTTACGAACATTAATATCGATCGAATCATCGAAACGAGACATGGCCAAGCGTTCTCAAAATATTTTCACTTTGTTTAATATAACTCTTCCATCTATTTACATCTGAATAGATTGAATTGAAGTTACAAACATTAAGATCGATCAAATCATCGAAACGAAACCTGGCCAAGCGTTCTCAAAATATGTTCAGTTTGTTTTATATAACTCTTCCATCTATTTACATCTGAATAGATTGGATTGAAGTTGCGAACATTAAGATCCATCGAAACATCAAAACGAGAGCTGGCCAAGCGTTCTCAAAATATGTTCAGTTTGTTTTATATAACTCTTCCATCTATTTACATCTGAATAGATTGGATTGAAGTTACGAACATTAAGATCGATCGAATCATCGAAACGAGACCTGGCCAAGCGTTCTGAAAATATATTCAGTTTGTTTTATATAACTCTTCCATCTATTTACATCGGAATAGATTGGATTGAAGTTACGAACATTAAGATCGATCGAATCATCGAAACGAGAGCTGGCCAAGCGTTCTCAAAATATGTTCAGTTTGTTTTATATGACACTTCCATCTATTTACATCTGAATAGATTGGATTGAAGTTGCGAACATTAAAATCGAACGAAACATCGAAACGAGAGCTGGCCAAGCGTTCTCAAAATATGTTCAGTTTGTTTTATATAACTCTTCCATCTATTTACATCTGAATAGATTGGATTGAAGTTGCGAACATTAAGATCGATCGAAACATCAAAACGAGAGCTGGCCAAGCGTTCTCAAAATATGTTCAGTTTGTTTTATATAACTCTTCCATCTATTTACATCTGAATAGATTGGAGTGAAGTTGCGAACATTAAGATCCATCGAAACATCAAAACGAGAGCTGGCCAAGCGTTCTCAAAATATGTTCAGTTTGTTTTATATAACTCTTCCATCTATTTACATCTGAATAGATTGGATTGAAGTTACGAACATTAAGATCGATGGAATCATCGAAACGAGACCTGGCCAAGCGTTCTCAAAATATATTCACTTTGTTTTATATAACTCTTCCATCTATTTACATCGGAATAGATTGGATTGAAGTTACGAACATTAAGATCGATCGAATCATCGAAACGAGAGCTGGCCAAGCGTTCTCAAAATATGTTCAGTTTGTTTTATATGACTCTTCCATCTATTTACATCTGAATAGATTGGATTGAAGTTGCGAACATTAAAATCGATCGAAACATCGAAACGAGAGCTGGCCAAGCGTTCTCAAAATATGTTCAGTTTGTTTTATATAACTCTTCCATCTATTTACATCTGAATAGATTGGATTGAAGTTGCGAACATTAAGATCCATCGAAACATCAAAACGAGAGTTAGCCAAGCGTTCTCAAAATATGTTCAGTTTGTTTTATATAACTCTTCCATCTATTTACATCTGAATAGATTGGATTGAAGTTACGAACATTAAGATCGATCGAATCATCGAAACGAGAGCTAGCCAAGCGTTCTCAAAATATGTTCAGTTTGTTTTATATAACTCTTCCATCTATTTACATCTGAATAGATTGGATTGAAGTTACAAACATTAAGATCGATCGAATCATCGAAACGAAACCTGGCCAAGCGTTCTCAAAATATGTTCAGTTTGTTTTATATAACTCTTCCATCTATTTACATCTGAATAGATTGGATTGAAGTTGCGAACATTAAGATCCATCGAAACATCAAAACGAGAGTTAGCCTAGCGTTCTCAAAATATGTTCAGTTTGTTTTATATAACTCTTCCATCTATTTACATCTGAATAGATTGGATTGAAGTTACGAACATTAAGATCGATCGAATCATCGAAACGAGACCTGGCCAAGCGTTCTCAAAATATGTTCAGTTTGTTTTATATGACACTTCCATCTATTTACATCTGAATAGATTGGATTGAAGTTGCGAACATTAAAATCGAACGAAACATCGAAACGAGAGCTGGCCAAGCGTTCTCAAAATATGTTCAGTTTGTTTTATATAACTCTTCCATCTATTTACATCTGAATAGATTGGATTGAAGTTGCGAACATTAAAATCGATCGAAACATCGAAACGAGAGCTGGCCAAGCGTTCTCAAAATATGTTCAGTTTGTTTTATATAACTCTTCCATCTATTTACATCTGAATAGATTGGATTGAAGTTGCGAACATTGAGATCGATCGAAACATCGAAACGAGAGCTGGCCAAGCGTTCTTCAAATATGTTCAGTTTGTTTTATATAACTCTTCCATCTATTTACATCTGAATAGATTGGATTGAAGTTGCGAACATTAAGATCCATCGAAACATCAAAACGAGAGCTGGCCAAGCGTTCTCAAAATATGTTCAGTTTGTTTTATATAACTCTTCCATCTATTTACATCTGAATAGATTGGATTGAAGTTACGAACATTAAGATCGATCGAATCATCGAAACGAGAGCTGGCCAAGCGTTCTCAAAATATGTTCAGTTTGTTTTATATAACTCTTCCATCTATTTACATCTGAATAGATTGGATTGAAGTTACGAACATTAATATCGATCGAATCATCGAAACGAGACATGGCCAAGCGTTCTCAAAATATTTTCACTTTGTTTAATATAACTCTTCCATCTATTTACATCTGAATAGATTGAATTGAAGTTACAAACATTAAGATCGATCAAATCATCGAAACGAAACCTGGCCAAGCGTTCTCAAAATATGTTCAGTTTGTTTTATATAACTCTTCCATCTATTTACATCTGAATAGATTGGATTGAAGTTGCGAACATTAAGATCCATCGAAACATCAAAACGAGAGCTGGCCAAGCGTTCTCAAAATATGTTCAGTTTGTTTTATATGACACTTCCATCTATTTACATCTGAATAGATTGGATTGAAGTTGCGAACATTAAAATCGAACGAAACATCGAAACGAGAGCTGGCCAAGCGTTCTCAAAATATGTTCAGTTTGTTTTATATAACTCTTCCATCTATTTACATCTGAATAGATTGGATTGAAGTTGCGAACATTAAGATCGATCGAAACATCAAAACGAGAGCTGGCCAAGCGTTCTCAAAATATGTTCAGTTTGTTTTATATAACTCTTCCATCTATTTACATCTGAATAGATTGGAGTGAAGTTGCGAACATTAAGATCCATCGAAACATCAAAACGAGAGCTGGCCAAGCGTTCTCAAAATATGTTCAGTTTGTTTTATATAACTCTTCCATCTATTTACATCTGAATAGATTGGATTGAAGTTACGAACATTAAGATCGATGGAATCATCGAAACGAGACCTGGCCAAGCGTTCTCAAAATATATTCACTTTGTTTTATATAACTCTTCCATCTATTTACATCTGAATAGATTGGATTGAAGTTGCGAACATTGAGATCGATCGAAACATCGAAACGAGAGCTGGCCAAGCGTTCTTCAAATATGTTCAGTTTGTTTTATATAACTCTTCCATCTATTTACATCTGAATAGATTGGATTGAAGTTGCGAACATTAAGATCCATCGAAACATCAAAACGAGAGCTGGCCAAGCGTTCTCAAAATATGTTCAGTTTGTTTTATATAACTCTTCCATCTATTTACATCTGAATAGATTGGATTGAAGTTACGAACATTAAGATCGATCGAATCATCGAAACGAGAGCTGGCCAAGCGTTCTCAAAATATGTTCAGTTTGTTTTATATAACTCTTCCATCTATTTACATCTGAATAGATTGGATTGAAGTTACGAACATTAATATCGATCGAATCATCGAAACGAGACATGGCCAAGCGTTCTCAAAATATTTTCACTTTGTTTAATATAACTCTTCCATCTATTTACATCTGAATAGATTGAATTGAAGTTACAAACATTAAGATCGATCAAATCATCGAAACGAAACCTGGCCAAGCGTTCTCAAAATATGTTCAGTTTGTTTTATATAACTCTTCCATCTATTTACATCTGAATAGATTGGATTGAAGTTGCGAACATTAAGATCCATCGAAACATCAAAACGAGAGCTGGCCAAGCGTTCTCAAAATATGTTCAGTTTGTTTTATATAACTCTTCCATCTATTTACATCTGAATAGATTGGATTGAAGTTACGAACATTAAGATCGATCGAATCATCGAAACGAGACCTGGCCAAGCGTTCTGAAAATATATTCAGTTTGTTTTATATAACTCTTCCATCTATTTACATCGGAATAGATTGGATTGAAGTTACGAACATTAAGATCGATCGAATCATCGAAACGAGAGCTGGCCAAGCGTTCTCAAAATATGTTCAGTTTGTTTTATATGACACTTCCATCTATTTACATCTGAATAGATTGGATTGAAGTTGCGAACATTAAAATCGAACGAAACATCGAAACGAGAGCTGGCCAAGCGTTCTCAAAATATGTTCAGTTTGTTTTATATAACTCTTCCATCTATTTACATCTGAATAGATTGGATTGAAGTTGCGAACATTAAGATCGATCGAAACATCAAAACGAGAGCTGGCCAAGCGTTCTCAAAATATGTTCAGTTTGTTTTATATAACTCTTCCATCTATTTACATCTGAATAGATTGGAGTGAAGTTGCGAACATTAAGATCCATCGAAACATCAAAACGAGAGCTGGCCAAGCGTTCTCAAAATATGTTCAGTTTGTTTTATATAACTCTTCCATCTATTTACATCTGAATAGATTGGATTGAAGTTACGAACATTAAGATCGATGGAATCATCGAAACGAGACCTGGCCAAGCGTTCTCAAAATATATTCACTTTGTTTTATATAACTCTTCCATCTATTTACATCGGAATAGATTGGATTGAAGTTACGAACATTAAGATCGATCGAATCATCGAAACGAGAGCTGGCCAAGCGTTCTCAAAATATGTTCAGTTTGTTTTATATGACTCTTCCATCTATTTACATCTGAATAGATTGGATTGAAGTTGCGAACATTAAAATCGATCGAAACATCGAAACGAGAGCTGGCCAAGCGTTCTCAAAATATGTTCAGTTTGTTTTATATAACTCTTCCATCTATTTACATCTGAATAGATTGGATTGAAGTTGCGAACATTGAGATCGATCGAAACATCGAAACGAGAGCTGGCCAAGCGTTCTTCAAATATGTTCAGTTTGTTTTATATAACTCTTCCATCTATTTACATCTGAATAGATTGGATTGAAGTTGCGAACATTAAGATCCATCGAAACATCAAAACGAGAGCTGGCCAAGCGTTCTCAAAATATGTTCAGTTTGTTTTATATAACTCTTCCATCTATTTACATCTGAATAGATTGGATTGAAGTTGCGAACATTAAGATCGATCAAATCATCGAAACGAGACCTGGCCAAGCGTTCTTAAAATATATTCAGTTTGTTTTATATAACTCTTCCATCTATTTACATCGGAATAGATTGGATTGAAGTTACGAACATTAAGATCGATCGAATCATCGAAACGAGAGCTGGCCAAGCGTTCTCAAAATATGTTCAGTTTGTTTTATATGACTCTTCCATTTATTTACATCTGAATAGATTGGATTGAAGTTGCGAACATTAAAATCGATCGAAACATCGAAACGAAAGCTGGCCAAGCGTTCTCAAAATATGTTCAGTTTGTTTAATATAACTCTTCCATCTATTTACATCTGAATAGATTGGATTGAAGTTGCGAACATTGAGATCGATCGAAACATCGAAACGAGAGCTGGCCAAGCGTTCTTCATATATGTTCAGTTTGTTTTATATAACTCTTCCATCTATTTACATCTGAATAGATTGGATTGAAGTTACGAACATTAAGATCGATCGAATCATCGAAACGAAACCTGCCCAAGCGTTCTCAAAATATGTTCAGTTTGTTTTATATAACTCTTCCATCTATTTACATCTGAATAGATTGGATTGAAGTTCCGAACATTAAGATCGATCGAAACATCAAAACGAGAGCTGGCCAAGCGTTCTCAAAATATGTTCAGTTTGTTTTATATAACTCTTCCATCTATTTACATCTGAATAGATTGGATTGAAGTTGCGAACATTGAGATCGATCGAAACATCGAAACGAGAGCTGGCCAAGCGTCCTTCAAATATGTTCAGTTTGTTTTATATAACTCTTCCATCTATTTACATCTGAATAGATTGGATTGAAGTTACGAACATTAAGATCGATCGAATCATCGAAACGAAACCTGCCCAAGCGTTCTCAAAATATGTTCAGTTTGTTTTATATAACTCTTCCATCTATTTACATCTGAATAGATTGGATTGAAGTTGCGAACATTAAGATCGATCGAAACATCAAAACGAGAGCTGGCCAAGCGTTCTCAAAATATGTTCAGTTTGTTTTATATAACTCTTCCATCTATTTACATCTGAATAGATTGGATTGAAGTTACGAACATTAAGAACGATCGAATCATCGAAACGAGAGCTGGCCAAGCGTTCTCAAAATATGTTCAGTTTGTTTTATATAACTCTTCCATCTATTTACATCTGAATAGATTGGATTGAAGTTACGAACATTAAGATCGATCGAATCATCGAAACGAGACCTGGCCAAGCGTTCTCAAAATATGTTCAGTTTGTTTTATATAACTCTTCCATCTATTTACATCTGAATAGATTGGATTGAAGTTACAAACATTAAGATCGATCGAATCATCGAAACGAAACCTGGCCAAGTGTTCTCAAAATATGTTCAGTTTGTTTTATATAACTCTTCCATCTATTTACATCTGAATAGATTGGATTGAAGTTGCGAACATTAAGATCCATCGAAACATCAAAACGAGAGTTAGCCAAGCGTTCTCAAAATATGTTCAGTTTGTTTTATATAACTCTTCCATCTATTTACATCTGAATAGATTGGATTGAAGTTACGAACATTAAGATCGATCGAATCATCGAAACGAGAGCTAGCCAAGCGTTCTCAAAATATGTTCAGTTTGTTTTATATAACTCTTCCATCTATTTACATCTGAATAGATTGGATTGAAGTTACAAACATTAAGATCGATCGAATCATCGAAACGAAACCTGGCCAAGCGTTCTCAAAATATGTTCAGTTTGTTTTATATAACTCTTCCATCTATTTACATCTGAATAGATTGGATTGAAGTTGCGAACATTAAGATCCATCGAAACATCAAAACGAGAGTTAGCCTAGCGTTCTCAAAATATGTTCAGTTTGTTTTATATAACTCTTCCATCTATTTACATCTGAATAGATTGGATTGAAGTTACGAACATTAAGATCGATCGAATCATCGAAACGAGACCTGGCCAAGCGTTCTCAAGATATGTTCAGTTTGTTTTATATAACTCTTCCATCTATTTACATCTGAATAGATTGGATTGAAGTAACAAACATTAAGATCGATCGAATCATCGAAACGAAACCTGGCCAAGCGTTCTCAAAATATGTTCAGTTTGTTTTATATAACTCTTCCATCTATTTACATCTGAATAGATTGGATTGAAGTTGCGAACATTGAGATCGATCGAAACATCGAAACGAGAGCTGGCCAAGCGTTCTTCAAATATGTTCAGTTTGTTTTATATAACTCTTCCATCTATTTACATCTGAATAGATTGAATTGAAGTTACAAACATTAAGATCGATCAAATCATCGAAACGAAACCTGGCCAAGCGTTCTCAAAATATGTTCAGTTTGTTTTATATAACTCTTCCATCTATTTACATCTGAATAGATTGGATTGAAGTTGCGAACATTAAGATCCATCGAAACATCAAAACGAGAGCTGGCCAAGCGTTCTCAAAATATGTTCAGTTTGTTTTATATAACTCTTCCATCTATTTACATCTGAATAGATTGGATTGAAGTTACGAACATTAAGATCGATCGAATCATCGAAACGAGACCTGGCCAAGCGTTCTGAAAATATATTCAGTTTGTTTTATATAACTCTTCCATCTATTTACATCGGAATAGATTGGATTGAAGTTACGAACATTAAGATCGATCGAATCATCGAAACGAGAGCTGGCCAAGCGTTCTCAAAATATGTTCAGTTTGTTTTATATGACACTTCCATCTATTTACATCTGAATAGATTGGATTGAAGTTGCGAACATTAAAATCGAACGAAACATCGAAACGAGAGCTGGCCAAGCGTTCTCAAAATATGTTCAGTTTGTTTTATATAACTCTTCCATCTATTTACATCTGAATAGATTGGATTGAAGTTGCGAACATTAAGATCGATCGAAACATCAAAACGAGAGCTGGCCAAGCGTTCTCAAAATATGTTCAGTTTGTTTTATATAACTCTTCCATCTATTTACATCTGAATAGATTGGAGTGAAGTTGCGAACATTAAGATCCATCGAAACATCAAAACGAGAGCTGGCCAAGCGTTCTCAAAATATGTTCAGTTTGTTTTATATAACTCTTCCATCTATTTACATCTGAATAGATTGGATTGAAGTTACGAACATTAAGATCGATGGAATCATCGAAACGAGACCTGGCCAAGCGTTCTCAAGATATATTCACTTTGTTTTATATAACTCTTCCATCTATTTACATCGGAATAGATTGGATTGAAGTTACGAACATTAAGATCGATCGAATCATCGAAACGAGAGCTGGCCAAGCGTTCTCAAAATATGTTCAGTTTGTTTTATATGACTCTTCCATCTATTTACATCTGAATAGATTGGATTGAAGTTGCGAACATTAAAATCGATCGAAACATCGAAACGAGAGCTGGCCAAGCGTTCTCAAAATATGTTCAGTTTGTTTTATATAACTCTTCCATCTATTTACATCTGAATAGATTGGATTGAAGTTACGAACATTAAGAACGATCGAATCATCGAAACGAGAGCTGGCCAAGCGTTCTCAAAATATGTTCAGTTTGTTTTATATAACTCTTCCATCTATTTACATCTGAATAGATTGGATTGAAGTTACGAACATTAAGATCGATCGAATCATCGAAACGAGACCTGGCCAAGCGTTCTCAAAATATGTTCAGTTTGTTTTATATAACTCTTCCATCTATTTACATCTGAATAGATTGGATTGAAGTTACAAACATTAAGATCGATCGAATCATCGAAACGAAACCTGGCCAAGTGTTCTCAAAATATGTTCAGTTTGTTTTATATAACTCTTCCATCTATTTACATCTGAATAGATTGGATTGAAGTTGCGAACATTAAGATCCATCGAAACATCAAAACGAGAGTTAGCCAAGCGTTCTCAAAATATGTTCAGTTTGTTTTATATAACTCTTCCATCTATTTACATCTGAATAGATTGGATTGAAGTTACGAACATTAAGATCGATCGAATCATCGAAACGAGAGCTAGCCAAGCGTTCTCAAAATATGTTCAGTTTGTTTTATATAACTCTTCCATCTATTTACATCTGAATAGATTGGATTGAAGTTACAAACATTAAGATCGATCGAATCATCGAAACGAAACCTGGCCAAGCGTTCTCAAAATATGTTCAGTTTGTTTTATATAACTCTTCCATCTATTTACATCTGAATAGATTGGATTGAAGTTGCGAACATTAAGATCCATCGAAACATCAAAACGAGAGTTAGCCTAGCGTTCTCAAAATATGTTCAGTTTGTTTTATATAACTCTTCCATCTATTTACATCTGAATAGATTGGATTGAAGTTACGAACATTAAGATCGATCGAATCATCGAAACGAGACCTGGCCAAGCGTTCTCAAGATATGTTCAGTTTGTTTTATATAACTCTTCCATCTATTTACATCTGAATAGATTGGATTGAAGTTGCGAACATTAAGATCGATCGAAACATCAAAACGAGAGCTGGCCAAGCGTTCTCAAAATATGTTCAGTTTGTTTTATATAACTCTTCCATCTATTTACATCTGAATAGATTGGAGTGAAGTTGCGAACATTAAGATCCATCGAAACATCAAAACGAGAGCTGGCCAAGCGTTCTCAAAATATGTTCAGTTTGTTTTATATAACTCTTCCATCTATTTACATCTGAATAGATTGGATTGAAGTTACGAACATTAAGATCGATGGAATCATCGAAACGAGACCTGGCCAAGCGTTCTCAAGATATATTCACTTTGTTTTATATAACTCTTCCATCTATTTACATCGGAATAGATTGGATTGAAGTTACGAACATTAAGATCGATCGAATCATCGAAACGAGAGCTGGCCAAGCGTTCTCAAAATATGTTCAGTTTGTTTTATATGACTCTTCCATCTATTTACATCTGAATAGATTGGATTGAAGTTGCGAACATTAAAATCGATCGAAACATCGAAACGAGAGCTGGCCAAGCGTTCTCAAAATATGTTCAGTTTGTTTTATATAACTCTTCCATCTATTTACATCTGAATAGATTGGATTGAAGTTGCGAACATTAAGATCCATCGAAACATCAAAACGAGAGTTAGCCAAGCGTTCTCAAAATATGTTCAGTTTGTTTTATATAACTCTTCCATCTATTTACATCTGAATAGATTGGATTGAAGTTACGAACATTAAGATCGATCGAATCATCGAAACGAGAGCTAGCCAAGCGTTCTCAAAATATGTTCAGTTTGTTTTATATAACTCTTCCATCTATTTACATCTGAATAGATTGGATTGAAGTTACAAACATTAAGATCGATCGAATCATCGAAACGAAACCTGGCCAAGCGTTCTCAAAATATGTTCAGTTTGTTTTATATAACTCTTCCATCTATTTACATCTGAATAGATTGGATTGAAGTTGCGAACATTAAGATCCATCGAAACATCAAAACGAGAGTTAGCCTAGCGTTCTCAAAATATGTTCAGTTTGTTTTATATAACTCTTCCATCTATTTACATCTGAATAGATTGGATTGAAGTTACGAACATTAAGATCGATCGAATCATCGAAACGAGACCTGGCCAAGCGTTCTCAAAATATGTTCAGTTTGTTTTATATGACACTTCCATCTATTTACATCTGAATAGATTGGATTGAAGTTGCGAACATTAAAATCGAACGAAACATCGAAACGAGAGCTGGCCAAGCGTTCTCAAAATATGTTCAGTTTGTTTTATATAACTCTTCCATCTATTTACATCTGAATAGATTGGATTGAAGTTGCGAACATTAAAATCGATCGAAACATCGAAACGAGAGCTGGCCAAGCGTTCTCAAAATATGTTCAGTTTGTTTTATATAACTCTTCCATCTATTTACATCTGAATAGATTGGATTGAAGTTGCGAACATTGAGATCGATCGAAACATCGAAACGAGAGCTGGCCAAGCGTTCTTCAAATATGTTCAGTTTGTTTTATATAACTCTTCCATCTATTTACATCTGAATAGATTGGATTGAAGTTGCGAACATTAAGATCCATCGAAACATCAAAACGAGAGCTGGCCAAGCGTTCTCAAAATATGTTCAGTTTGTTTTATATAACTCTTCCATCTATTTACATCTGAATAGATTGGATTGAAGTTACGAACATTAAGATCGATCGAATCATCGAAACGAGAGCTGGCCAAGCGTTCTCAAAATATGTTCAGTTTGTTTTATATAACTCTTCCATCTATTTACATCTGAATAGATTGGATTGAAGTTACGAACATTAATATCGATCGAATCATCGAAACGAGACATGGCCAAGCGTTCTCAAAATATTTTCACTTTGTTTAATATAACTCTTCCATCTATTTACATCTGAATAGATTGAATTGAAGTTACAAACATTAAGATCGATCAAATCATCGAAACGAAACCTGGCCAAGCGTTCTCAAAATATGTTCAGTTTGTTTTATATAACTCTTCCATCTATTTACATCTGAATAGATTGGATTGAAGTTGCGAACATTAAGATCCATCGAAACATCAAAACGAGAGCTGGCCAAGCGTTCTCAAAATATGTTCAGTTTGTTTTATATAACTCTTCCATCTATTTACATCTGAATAGATTGGATTGAAGTTACGAACATTAAGATCGATCGAATCATCGAAACGAGACCTGGCCAAGCGTTCTGAAAATATATTCAGTTTGTTTTATATAACTCTTCCATCTATTTACATCGGAATAGATTGGATTGAAGTTACGAACATTAAGATCGATCGAATCATCGAAACGAGAGCTGGCCAAGCGTTCTCAAAATATGTTCAGTTTGTTTTATATGACACTTCCATCTATTTACATCTGAATAGATTGGATTGAAGTTGCGAACATTAAAATCGAACGAAACATCGAAACGAGAGCTGGCCAAGCGTTCTCAAAATATGTTCAGTTTGTTTTATATAACTCTTCCATCTATTTACATCTGAATAGATTGGATTGAAGTTGCGAACATTAAGATCGATCGAAACATCAAAACGAGAGCTGGCCAAGCGTTCTCAAAATATGTTCAGTTTGTTTTATATAACTCTTCCATCTATTTACATCTGAATAGATTGGAGTGAAGTTGCGAACATTAAGATCCATCGAAACATCAAAACGAGAGCTGGCCAAGCGTTCTCAAAATATGTTCAGTTTGTTTTATATAACTCTTCCATCTATTTACATCTGAATAGATTGGATTGAAGTTACGAACATTAAGATCGATGGAATCATCGAAACGAGACCTGGCCAAGCGTTCTCAAAATATATTCACTTTGTTTTATATAACTCTTCCATCTATTTACATCGGAATAGATTGGATTGAAGTTACGAACATTAAGATCGATCGAATCATCGAAACGAGAGCTGGCCAAGCGTTCTCAAAATATGTTCAGTTTGTTTTATATGACTCTTCCATCTATTTACATCTGAATAGATTGGATTGAAGTTGCGAACATTAAAATCGATCGAAACATCGAAACGAGAGCTGGCCAAGCGTTCTCAAAATATGTTCAGTTTGTTTTATATAACTCTTCCATCTATTTACATCTGAATAGATTGGATTGAAGTTGCGAACATTGAGATCGATCGAAACATCGAAACGAGAGCTGGCCAAGCGTTCTTCAAATATGTTCAGTTTGTTTTATATAACTCTTCCATCTATTTACATCTGAATAGATTGGATTGAAGTTGCGAACATTAAGATCCATCGAAACATCAAAACGAGAGCTGGCCAAGCGTTCTCAAAATATGTTCAGTTTGTTTTATATAACTCTTCCATCTATTTACATCTGAATAGATTGGATTGAAGTTGCGAACATTAAGATCGATCAAATCATCGAAACGAGACCTGGCCAAGCGTTCTCAAAATATATTCAGTTTGTTTTATATAACTCTTCCATCTATTTACATCGGAATAGATTGGATTGAAGTTACGAACATTAAGATCGATCGAATCATCGAAACGAGAGCTGGCCAAGCGTTCTCAAAATATGTTCAGTTTGTTTTATATGACTCTTCCATTTATTTACATCTGAATAGATTGGATTGAAGTTGCGAACATTAAAATCGATCGAAACATCGAAACGAAAGCTGGCCAAGCGTTCTCAAAATATGTTCAGTTTGTTTAATATAACTCTTCCATCTATTTACATCTGAATAGATTGGATTGAAGTTGCGAACATTGAGATCGATCGAAACATCGAAACGAGAGCTGGCCAAGCGTTCTTCATATATGTTCAGTTTGTTTTATATAACTCTTCCATCTATTTACATCTGAATAGATTGGATTGAAGTTACGAACATTAAGATCGATCGAATCATCGAAACGAAACCTGCCCAAGCGTTCTCAAAATATGTTCAGTTTGTTTTATATAACTCTTCCATCTATTTACATCTGAATAGATTGGATTGAAGTTCCGAACATTAAGATCGATCGAAACATCAAAACGAGAGCTGGCCAAGCGTTCTCAAAATATGTTCAGTTTGTTTTATATAACTCTTCCATCTATTTACATCTGAATAGATTGGATTGAAGTTGCGAACATTGAGATCGATCGAAACATCGAAACGAGAGCTGGCCAAGCGTCCTTCAAATATGTTCAGTTTGTTTTATATAACTCTTCCATCTATTTACATCTGAATAGATTGGATTGAAGTTACGAACATTAAGATCGATCGAATCATCGAAACGAAACCTGCCCAAGCGTTCTCAAAATATGTTCAGTTTGTTTTATATAACTCTTCCATCTATTTACATCTGAATAGATTGGATTGAAGTTGCGAACATTAAGATCGATCGAAACATCAAAACGAGAGCTGGCCAAGCGTTCTCAAAATATGTTCAGTTTGTTTTATATAACTCTTCCATCTATTTACATCTGAATAGATTGGATTGAAGTTACGAACATTAAGAACGATCGAATCATCGAAACGAGAGCTGGCCAAGCGTTCTCAAAATATGTTCAGTTTGTTTTATATAACTCTTCCATCTATTTACATCTGAATAGATTGGATTGAAGTTACGAACATTAAGATCGATCGAATCATCGAAACGAGACCTGGCCAAGCGTTCTCAAAATATGTTCAGTTTGTTTTATATAACTCTTCCATCTATTTACATCTGAATAGATTGGATTGAAGTTACAAACATTAAGATCGATCGAATCATCGAAACGAAACCTGGCCAAGTGTTCTCAAAATATGTTCAGTTTGTTTTATATAACTCTTCCATCTATTTACATCTGAATAGATTGGATTGAAGTTGCGAACATTAAGATCCATCGAAACATCAAAACGAGAGTTAGCCAAGCGTTCTCAAAATATGTTCAGTTTGTTTTATATAACTCTTCCATCTATTTACATCTGAATAGATTGGATTGAAGTTACGAACATTAAGATCGATCGAATCATCGAAACGAGAGCTAGCCAAGCGTTCTCAAAATATGTTCAGTTTGTTTTATATAACTCTTCCATCTATTTACATCTGAATAGATTGGATTGAAGTTACAAACATTAAGATCGATCGAATCATCGAAACGAAACCTGGCCAAGCGTTCTCAAAATATGTTCAGTTTGTTTTATATAACTCTTCCATCTATTTACATCTGAATAGATTGGATTGAAGTTGCGAACATTAAGATCCATCGAAACATCAAAACGAGAGTTAGCCTAGCGTTCTCAAAATATGTTCAGTTTGTTTTATATAACTCTTCCATCTATTTACATCTGAATAGATTGGATTGAAGTTACGAACATTAAGATCGATCGAATCATCGAAACGAGACCTGGCCAAGCGTTCTCAAGATATGTTCAGTTTGTTTTATATAACTCTTCCATCTATTTACATCTGAATAGATTGGATTGAAGTAACAAACATTAAGATCGATCGAATCATCGAAACGAAACCTGGCCAAGCGTTCTCAAAATATGTTCAGTTTGTTTTATATAACTCTTCCATCTATTTACATCTGAATAGATTGGATTGAAGTTGCGAACATTGAGATCGATCGAAACATCGAAACGAGAGCTGGCCAAGCGTTCTTCAAATATGTTCAGTTTGTTTTATATAACTCTTCCATCTATTTACATCTGAATAGATTGAATTGAAGTTACAAACATTAAGATCGATCAAATCATCGAAACGAAACCTGGCCAAGCGTTCTCAAAATATGTTCAGTTTGTTTTATATAACTCTTCCATCTATTTACATCTGAATAGATTGGATTGAAGTTGCGAACATTAAGATCCATCGAAACATCAAAACGAGAGCTGGCCAAGCGTTCTCAAAATATGTTCAGTTTGTTTTATATAACTCTTCCATCTATTTACATCTGAATAGATTGGATTGAAGTTACGAACATTAAGATCGATCGAATCATCGAAACGAGACCTGGCCAAGCGTTCTGAAAATATATTCAGTTTGTTTTATATAACTCTTCCATCTATTTACATCGGAATAGATTGGATTGAAGTTACGAACATTAAGATCGATCGAATCATCGAAACGAGAGCTGGCCAAGCGTTCTCAAAATATGTTCAGTTTGTTTTATATGACACTTCCATCTATTTACATCTGAATAGATTGGATTGAAGTTGCGAACATTAAAATCGAACGAAACATCGAAACGAGAGCTGGCCAAGCGTTCTCAAAATATGTTCAGTTTGTTTTATATAACTCTTCCATCTATTTACATCTGAATAGATTGGATTGAAGTTGCGAACATTAAGATCGATCGAAACATCAAAACGAGAGCTGGCCAAGCGTTCTCAAAATATGTTCAGTTTGTTTTATATAACTCTTCCATCTATTTACATCTGAATAGATTGGAGTGAAGTTGCGAACATTAAGATCCATCGAAACATCAAAACGAGAGCTGGCCAAGCGTTCTCAAAATATGTTCAGTTTGTTTTATATAACTCTTCCATCTATTTACATCTGAATAGATTGGATTGAAGTTACGAACATTAAGATCGATGGAATCATCGAAACGAGACCTGGCCAAGCGTTCTCAAAATATATTCACTTTGTTTTATATAACTCTTCCATCTATTTACATCTGAATAGATTGGATTGAAGTTGCGAACATTGAGATCGATCGAAACATCGAAACGAGAGCTGGCCAAGCGTTCTTCAAATATGTTCAGTTTGTTTTATATAACTCTTCCATCTATTTACATCTGAATAGATTGGATTGAAGTTGCGAACATTAAGATCCATCGAAACATCAAAACGAGAGCTGGCCAAGCGTTCTCAAAATATGTTCAGTTTGTTTTATATAACTCTTCCATCTATTTACATCTGAATAGATTGGATTGAAGTTACGAACATTAAGATCGATCGAATCATCGAAACGAGAGCTGGCCAAGCGTTCTCAAAATATGTTCAGTTTGTTTTATATAACTCTTCCATCTATTTACATCTGAATAGATTGGATTGAAGTTACGAACATTAATATCGATCGAATCATCGAAACGAGACATGGCCAAGCGTTCTCAAAATATTTTCACTTTGTTTAATATAACTCTTCCATCTATTTACATCTGAATAGATTGAATTGAAGTTACAAACATTAAGATCGATCAAATCATCGAAACGAAACCTGGCCAAGCGTTCTCAAAATATGTTCAGTTTGTTTTATATAACTCTTCCATCTATTTACATCTGAATAGATTGGATTGAAGTTGCGAACATTAAGATCCATCGAAACATCAAAACGAGAGCTGGCCAAGCGTTCTCAAAATATGTTCAGTTTGTTTTATATAACTCTTCCATCTATTTACATCTGAATAGATTGGATTGAAGTTACGAACATTAAGATCGATCGAATCATCGAAACGAGACCTGGCCAAGCGTTCTGAAAATATATTCAGTTTGTTTTATATAACTCTTCCATCTATTTACATCGGAATAGATTGGATTGAAGTTACGAACATTAAGATCGATCGAATCATCGAAACGAGAGCTGGCCAAGCGTTCTCAAAATATGTTCAGTTTGTTTTATATGACACTTCCATCTATTTACATCTGAATAGATTGGATTGAAGTTGCGAACATTAAAATCGAACGAAACATCGAAACGAGAGCTGGCCAAGCGTTCTCAAAATATGTTCAGTTTGTTTTATATAACTCTTCCATCTATTTACATCTGAATAGATTGGATTGAAGTTGCGAACATTAAGATCGATCGAAACATCAAAACGAGAGCTGGCCAAGCGTTCTCAAAATATGTTCAGTTTGTTTTATATAACTCTTCCATCTATTTACATCTGAATAGATTGGAGTGAAGTTGCGAACATTAAGATCCATCGAAACATCAAAACGAGAGCTGGCCAAGCGTTCTCAAAATATGTTCAGTTTGTTTTATATAACTCTTCCATCTATTTACATCTGAATAGATTGGATTGAAGTTACGAACATTAAGATCGATGGAATCATCGAAACGAGACCTGGCCAAGCGTTCTCAAAATATATTCACTTTGTTTTATATAACTCTTCCATCTATTTACATCGGAATAGATTGGATTGAAGTTACGAACATTAAGATCGATCGAATCATCGAAACGAGAGCTGGCCAAGCGTTCTCAAAATATGTTCAGTTTGTTTTATATGACTCTTCCATCTATTTACATCTGAATAGATTGGATTGAAGTTGCGAACATTAAAATCGATCGAAACATCGAAACGAGAGCTGGCCAAGCGTTCTCAAAATATGTTCAGTTTGTTTTATATAACTCTTCCATCTATTTACATCTGAATAGATTGGATTGAAGTTGCGAACATTGAGATCGATCGAAACATCGAAACGAGAGCTGGCCAAGCGTTCTTCAAATATGTTCAGTTTGTTTTATATAACTCTTCCATCTATTTACATCTGAATAGATTGGATTGAAGTTGCGAACATTAAGATCCATCGAAACATCAAAACGAGAGCTGGCCAAGCGTTCTCAAAATATGTTCAGTTTGTTTTATATAACTCTTCCATCTATTTACATCTGAATAGATTGGATTGAAGTTGCGAACATTAAGATCGATCAAATCATCGAAACGAGACCTGGCCAAGCGTTCTCAAAATATATTCAGTTTGTTTTATATAACTCTTCCATCTATTTACATCGGAATAGATTGGATTGAAGTTACGAACATTAAGATCGATCGAATCATCGAAACGAGAGCTGGCCAAGCGTTCTCAAAATATGTTCAGTTTGTTTTATATGACTCTTCCATTTATTTACATCTGAATAGATTGGATTGAAGTTGCGAACATTAAAATCGATCGAAACATCGAAACGAAAGCTGGCCAAGCGTTCTCAAAATATGTTCAGTTTGTTTAATATAACTCTTCCATCTATTTACATCTGAATAGATTGGATTGAAGTTGCGAACATTGAGATCGATCGAAACATCGAAACGAGAGCTGGCCAAGCGTTCTTCATATATGTTCAGTTTGTTTTATATAACTCTTCCATCTATTTACATCTGAATAGATTGGATTGAAGTTACGAACATTAAGATCGATCGAATCATCGAAACGAAACCTGCCCAAGCGTTCTCAAAATATGTTCAGTTTGTTTTATATAACTCTTCCATCTATTTACATCTGAATAGATTGGATTGAAGTTCCGAACATTAAGATCGATCGAAACATCAAAACGAGAGCTGGCCAAGCGTTCTCAAAATATGTTCAGTTTGTTTTATATAACTCTTCCATCTATTTACATCTGAATAGATTGGATTGAAGTTGCGAACATTGAGATCGATCGAAACATCGAAACGAGAGCTGGCCAAGCGTCCTTCAAATATGTTCAGTTTGTTTTATATAACTCTTCCATCTATTTACATCTGAATAGATTGGATTGAAGTTACGAACATTAAGATCGATCGAATCATCGAAACGAAACCTGCCCAAGCGTTCTCAAAATATGTTCAGTTTGTTTTATATAACTCTTCCATCTATTTACATCTGAATAGATTGGATTGAAGTTGCGAACATTAAGATCGATCGAAACATCAAAACGAGAGCTGGCCAAGCGTTCTCAAAATATGTTCAGTTTGTTTTATATAACTCTTCCATCTATTTACATCTGAATAGATTGGATTGAAGTTACGAACATTAAGAACGATCGAATCATCGAAACGAGAGCTGGCCAAGCGTTCTCAAAATATGTTCAGTTTGTTTTATATAACTCTTCCATCTATTTACATCTGAATAGATTGGATTGAAGTTACGAACATTAAGATCGATCGAATCATCGAAACGAGACCTGGCCAAGCGTTCTCAAAATATGTTCAGTTTGTTTTATATAACTCTTCCATCTATTTACATCTGAATAGATTGGATTGAAGTTACAAACATTAAGATCGATCGAATCATCGAAACGAAACCTGGCCAAGTGTTCTCAAAATATGTTCAGTTTGTTTTATATAACTCTTCCATCTATTTACATCTGAATAGATTGGATTGAAGTTACGAACATTAAGATCGATCGAATCATCGAAACGAGACCTGGCCAAGCGTTCTCAAAATATGTTCAGTTTGTTTTATATAACTCTTCCATCTATTTACATCTGAATAGATTGGATTGAAGTTACAAACATTAAGATCGATCGAATCATCGAAACGAAACCTGGCCAAGTGTTCTCAAAATATGTTCAGTTTGTTTTATATAACTCTTCCATCTATTTACATCTGAATAGATTGGATTGAAGTTGCGAACATTAAGATCCATCGAAACATCAAAACGAGAGTTAGCCAAGCGTTCTCAAAATATGTTCAGTTTGTTTTATATAACTCTTCCATCTATTTACATCTGAATAGATTGGATTGAAGTTGCGAACATTAAGATCCATCGAAACATCAAAACGAGAGCTGGCCAAGCGTTCTCAAAATATGTTCAGTTTGTTTTATATAACTCTTCCATCTATTTACATCTGAATAGATTGGATTGAAGTTACGAACATTAAGATCGATCGAATCATCGAAACGAGACCTGGCCAAGCGTTCTGAAAATATATTCAGTTTGTTTTATATAACTCTTCCATCTATTTACATCGGAATAGATTGGATTGAAGTTACGAACATTAAGATCGATCGAATCATCGAAACGAGAGCTGGCCAAGCGTTCTCAAAATATGTTCAGTTTGTTTTATATGACACTTCCATCTATTTACATCTGAATAGATTGGATTGAAGTTACGAACATTAAGATCGATCGAATCATCGAAACGAGACCTGGCCAAGCGTTCTCAAGATATGTTCAGTTTGTTTTATATAACTCTTCCATCTATTTACATCTGAATAGATTGGATTGAAGTAACAAACATTAAGATCGATCGAATCATCGAAACGAAACCTGGCCAAGCGTTCTCAAAATATGTTCAGTTTGTTTTATATAACTCTTCCATCTATTTACATCTGAATAGATTGGATTGAAGTTGCGAACATTAAGATCGATCGAAACATCAAAACGAGAGCTGGCCAAGCGTTCTCAAAATATGTTCAGTTTGTTTTATATAACTCTTCCATCTATTTACATCTGAATAGATTGGAGTGAAGTTGCGAACATTAAGATCCATCGAAACATCAAAACGAGAGCTGGCCAAGCGTTCTCAAAATATGTTCAGTTTGTTTTATATAACTCTTCCATCTATTTACATCTGAATAGATTGGATTGAAGTTGCGAACATTAAGATCCATCGAAACATCAAAACGAGAGTTAGCCTAGCGTTCTCAAAATATGTTCAGTTTGTTTTATATAACTCTTCCATCTATTTACATCTGAATAGATTGGATTGAAGTTACGAACATTAAGATCGATCGAATCATCGAAACGAGACCTGGCCAAGCGTTCTCAAGATATGTTCAGTTTGTTTTATATAACTCTTCCATCTATTTACATCTGAATAGATTGGATTGAAGTAACAAACATTAAGATCGATCGAATCATCGAAACGAAACCTGGCCAAGCGTTCTCAAAATATGTTCAGTTTGTTTTATATAACTCTTCCATCTATTTACATCTGAATAGATTGGATTGAAGTTGCGAACATTGAGATCGATCGAAACATCGAAACGAGAGCTGGCCAAGCGTTCTTCAAATATGTTCAGTTTGTTTTATATAACTCTTCCATCTATTTACATCTGAATAGATTGGATTGAAGTTGCGAACATTAAGATCCATCGAAACATCAAAACGAGAGCTGGCCAAGCGTTCTCAAACTATGTTCAGTTTGTTTTATATAACTCTTCCATCTATTTACATCTGAATAGATTGGATTGAAGTTGCGAACATTCAGATCGATCGAATCATCGAAACGAGACCTGGCCAAGCGTTCTCAAAATATGTTCAGTTTGTTTTATATAACTCTTCCATCTATTTACATCTGAATAGATTGGATTGAAGTTACGAACATTAAGATCGATCGAATCATCGAAACGAGACCTGGCCAAGCGTTCTCAAAATCTGTTCAGTTTGTTTTATATGACACTTCCATCTATTTACATCTGAATAGATTGGATTGAAGTTACGAACATTAAGATCGATCGAATCATCGAAACGAGAGCTGGCCAAGCGTTCTCAAAATATGTTCAGTTTGTTTTATATGACACTTCCATCTATTTACATCTGAATAGATTGGATTGAAGTTGCGAACATTAAAATCGAACGAAACATCGAAACGAGAGCTGGCCAAGCGTTCTCAAAATATGTTCAGTTTGTTTTATATAACTCTTCCATCTATTTACATCTGAATAGATTGGATTGAAGTTGCGAACATTAAAATCGATCGAAACATCGAAACGAGAGCTGGCCAAGCGTTCTCAAAATATGTTCAGTTTGTTTTATATAACTCTTCCATCTATTTACATCTGAATAGATTGGATTGAAGTTGCGAACATTGAGATCGATCGAAACATCGAAACGAGAGCTGGCCAAGCGTTCTTCAAATATGTTCAGTTTGTTTTATATAACTCTTCCATCTATTTACATCTGAATAGATTGGATTGAAGTTGCGAACATTAAGATCCATCGAAACATCAAAACGAGAGCTGGCCAAGCGTTCTCAAAATATGTTCAGTTTGTTTTATATAACTCTTCCATCTATTTACATCTGAATAGATTGGATTGAAGTTACGAACATTAAGATCGATCGAATCATCGAAACGAGAGCTGGCCAAGCGTTCTCAAAATATGTTCAGTTTGTTTTATATAACTCTTCCATCTATTTACATCTGAATAGATTGGATTGAAGTTACGAACATTAATATCGATCGAATCATCGAAACGAGACATGGCCAAGCGTTCTCAAAATATTTTCACTTTGTTTAATATAACTCTTCCATCTATTTACATCTGAATAGATTGAATTGAAGTTACAAACATTAAGATCGATCAAATCATCGAAACGAAACCTGGCCAAGCGTTCTCAAAATATGTTCAGTTTGTTTTATATAACTCTTCCATCTATTTACATCTGAATAGATTGGATTGAAGTTGCGAACATTAAGATCCATCGAAACATCAAAACGAGAGCTGGCCAAGCGTTCTCAAAATATGTTCAGTTTGTTTTATATAACTCTTCCATCTATTTACATCTGAATAGATTGGATTGAAGTTACGAACATTAAGATCGATCGAATCATCGAAACGAGACCTGGCCAAGCGTTCTGAAAATATATTCAGTTTGTTTTATATAACTCTTCCATCTATTTACATCGGAATAGATTGGATTGAAGTTACGAACATTAAGATCGATCGAATCATCGAAACGAGAGCTGGCCAAGCGTTCTCAAAATATGTTCAGTTTGTTTTATATGACACTTCCATCTATTTACATCTGAATAGATTGGATTGAAGTTGCGAACATTAAAATCGAACGAAACATCGAAACGAGAGCTGGCCAAGCGTTCTCAAAATATGTTCAGTTTGTTTTATATAACTCTTCCATCTATTTACATCTGAATAGATTGGATTGAAGTTGCGAACATTAAGATCGATCGAAACATCAAAACGAGAGCTGGCCAAGCGTTCTCAAAATATGTTCAGTTTGTTTTATATAACTCTTCCATCTATTTACATCTGAATAGATTGGAGTGAAGTTGCGAACATTAAGATCCATCGAAACATCAAAACGAGAGCTGGCCAAGCGTTCTCAAAATATGTTCAGTTTGTTTTATATAACTCTTCCATCTATTTACATCTGAATAGATTGGATTGAAGTTACGAACATTAAGATCGATGGAATCATCGAAACGAGACCTGGCCAAGCGTTCTCAAAATATATTCACTTTGTTTTATATAACTCTTCCATCTATTTACATCGGAATAGATTGGATTGAAGTTACGAACATTAAGATCGATCGAATCATCGAAACGAGAGCTGGCCAAGCGTTCTCAAAATATGTTCAGTTTGTTTTATATGACTCTTCCATCTATTTACATCTGAATAGATTGGATTGAAGTTGCGAACATTAAAATCGATCGAAACATCGAAACGAGAGCTGGCCAAGCGTTCTCAAAATATGTTCAGTTTGTTTTATATAACTCTTCCATCTATTTACATCTGAATAGATTGGATTGAAGTTGCGAACATTGAGATCGATCGAAACATCGAAACGAGAGCTGGCCAAGCGTTCTTCAAATATGTTCAGTTTGTTTTATATAACTCTTCCATCTATTTACATCTGAATAGATTGGATTGAAGTTGCGAACATTAAGATCCATCGAAACATCAAAACGAGAGCTGGCCAAGCGTTCTCAAAATATGTTCAGTTTGTTTTATATAACTCTTCCATCTATTTACATCTGAATAGATTGGATTGAAGTTGCGAACATTAAGATCGATCAAATCATCGAAACGAGACCTGGCCAAGCGTTCTCAAAATATATTCAGTTTGTTTTATATAACTCTTCCATCTATTTACATCGGAATAGATTGGATTGAAGTTACGAACATTAAGATCGATCGAATCATCGAAACGAGAGCTGGCCAAGCGTTCTCAAAATATGTTCAGTTTGTTTTATATGACTCTTCCATTTATTTACATCTGAATAGATTGGATTGAAGTTGCGAACATTAAAATCGATCGAAACATCGAAACGAAAGCTGGCCAAGCGTTCTCAAAATATGTTCAGTTTGTTTAATATAACTCTTCCATCTATTTACATCTGAATAGATTGGATTGAAGTTGCGAACATTGAGATCGATCGAAACATCGAAACGAGAGCTGGCCAAGCGTTCTTCATATATGTTCAGTTTGTTTTATATAACTCTTCCATCTATTTACATCTGAATAGATTGGATTGAAGTTACGAACATTAAGATCGATCGAATCATCGAAACGAAACCTGCCCAAGCGTTCTCAAAATATGTTCAGTTTGTTTTATATAACTCTTCCATCTATTTACATCTGAATAGATTGGATTGAAGTTCCGAACATTAAGATCGATCGAAACATCAAAACGAGAGCTGGCCAAGCGTTCTCAAAATATGTTCAGTTTGTTTTATATAACTCTTCCATCTATTTACATCTGAATAGATTGGATTGAAGTTGCGAACATTGAGATCGATCGAAACATCGAAACGAGAGCTGGCCAAGCGTCCTTCAAATATGTTCAGTTTGTTTTATATAACTCTTCCATCTATTTACATCTGAATAGATTGGATTGAAGTTACGAACATTAAGATCGATCGAATCATCGAAACGAAACCTGCCCAAGCGTTCTCAAAATATGTTCAGTTTGTTTTATATAACTCTTCCATCTATTTACATCTGAATAGATTGGATTGAAGTTGCGAACATTAAGATCGATCGAAACATCAAAACGAGAGCTGGCCAAGCGTTCTCAAAATATGTTCAGTTTGTTTTATATAACTCTTCCATCTATTTACATCTGAATAGATTGGATTGAAGTTACGAACATTAAGAACGATCGAATCATCGAAACGAGAGCTGGCCAAGCGTTCTCAAAATATGTTCAGTTTGTTTTATATAACTCTTCCATCTATTTACATCTGAATAGATTGGATTGAAGTTACGAACATTAAGATCGATCGAATCATCGAAACGAGACCTGGCCAAGCGTTCTCAAAATATGTTCAGTTTGTTTTATATAACTCTTCCATCTATTTACATCTGAATAGATTGGATTGAAGTTACAAACATTAAGATCGATCGAATCATCGAAACGAAACCTGGCCAAGTGTTCTCAAAATATGTTCAGTTTGTTTTATATAACTCTTCCATCTATTTACATCTGAATAGATTGGATTGAAGTTGCGAACATTAAGATCCATCGAAACATCAAAACGAGAGTTAGCCAAGCGTTCTCAAAATATGTTCAGTTTGTTTTATATAACTCTTCCATCTATTTACATCTGAATAGATTGGATTGAAGTTACGAACATTAAGATCGATCGAATCATCGAAACGAGAGCTAGCCAAGCGTTCTCAAAATATGTTCAGTTTGTTTTATATAACTCTTCCATCTATTTACATCTGAATAGATTGGATTGAAGTTACAAACATTAAGATCGATCGAATCATCGAAACGAAACCTGGCCAAGCGTTCTCAAAATATGTTCAGTTTGTTTTATATAACTCTTCCATCTATTTACATCTGAATAGATTGGATTGAAGTTGCGAACATTAAGATCCATCGAAACATCAAAACGAGAGTTAGCCTAGCGTTCTCAAAATATGTTCAGTTTGTTTTATATAACTCTTCCATCTATTTACATCTGAATAGATTGGATTGAAGTTACGAACATTAAGATCGATCGAATCATCGAAACGAGACCTGGCCAAGCGTTCTCAAGATATGTTCAGTTTGTTTTATATAACTCTTCCATCTATTTACATCTGAATAGATTGGATTGAAGTAACAAACATTAAGATCGATCGAATCATCGAAACGAAACCTGGCCAAGCGTTCTCAAAATATGTTCAGTTTGTTTTATATAACTCTTCCATCTATTTACATCTGAATAGATTGGATTGAAGTTGCGAACATTGAGATCGATCGAAACATCGAAACGAGAGCTGGCCAAGCGTTCTTCAAATATGTTCAGTTTGTTTTATATAACTCTTCCATCTATTTACATCTGAATAGATTGGATTGAAGTTGCGAACATTAAGATCCATCGAAACATCAAAACGAGAGCTGGCCAAGCGTTCTCAAACTATGTTCAGTTTGTTTTATATAACTCTTCCATCTATTTACATCTGAATAGATTGGATTGAAGTTGCGAACATTCAGATCGATCGAATCATCGAAACGAGACCTGGCCAAGCGTTCTCAAAATATGTTCAGTTTGTTTTATATAACTCTTCCATCTATTTACATCTGAATAGATTGGATTGAAGTTACGAACATTAAGATCGATCGAATCATCGAAACGAGACCTGGCCAAGCGTTCTCAAAATCTGTTCAGTTTGTTTTATATAACTCTTCCATCTATTTACATCTGAATAGATTGGATTGAAGTTATGAACGTTAAGATCGATCGAATCATCGAAACGAGAGCTGGCCAAGCGTTCTCAAAATATGTTCAGTTTGTTTTATATAACTCTTCCATCTATTTACATCTGAATAGATTGGATTGAAGTTACGAACATTAAGATCGATCGAATCATCGAAACGAGACCTGGCCAAGCGTTCTCAAAATATGTTCAGTTTGTTTTATATAACTCTTCCATCTATTTACATCTGAATAAATTGGATTGAAGTTACGAACATTAAGATCGATCGAATCATCGAAACGAGACCTGGCCAAGCGTTCTCAAAATATGTTAAGTTTGTTTTATATAACTCTTCCATCTATTTATATCTGAATAGATTGAATTGAGTTTACCAACATTAAGATCGATCGAAACGAGAGTTGGGCAGGCATTCTCAAAACATGTTCAGTTTTTTTTATATAATTTATCGATCTGTTCATTATTTACGGTAATATCGAATAATAATGACTGCTTCTCATTAATTTGGTTAGTCGTGCTGATGCTTCTACTCCGTTAGACACTTATCTATAAACGGTATAAGCTGTCTAGAAAGAGTAGATGCTGTAAGAATGGTTTGGATTGAGTTTGAACACAATAAGATTGATCAAAACGCTGAACCGAGAGCTAGCCAAGCATTCTCAAAATTTGTTCCATTTAAGAGTATCCATTTTCTCATTATAGAAATATTGATTTGAATTTTAAGGTATAATCAATCAGATTCTGACTAGTTATAAAACGTATTGAAAAATGACTTTTTTACTATCACCAATGCTAACATGAAAAATAGTAGATTCCAACAACGAAGAGAAAGATATAATTTTTCCCAAGGTGTGATTTTGAGGCCCAAGGGTGAAGCCCTAAGACTAGAAATACACAGAGGGAAAAATGACGTTCTCTCCTGTGGTGTACGAGGGCGGGATGATAATTGGTTAGCCTAACAATGAAAGACCGATTTTTATGTTGTCAAAATTATTTAAATGTTTTAACATAGCCTTTTAGACGCTCAATACGTTTTGTGCAGCGATGCTCGAAGGCTTTGATCCCATGACGAAAGGTACTTTACTCAAGGTCTGCAAAATAGGCGCCAACAGTGGCCGTGGTCTTTTCAACAGATGAAAATTTTTATCCACCGAGGAAACTCCTAAGCTTAGGGAATAATTCGAAGTCCGAAGAAGCCAAACAGAGTGAATAAGGTGGCTGCGGAAACAAATCGTACTTTAATTCGATGACTTTACCCATTGCAGTAACTTAGTGTGAGAACATGCATTGTCCTGGTAAAAGCAAATGCGGCACCCATCATGCGGACAACTTTTTCGTGCCCAATTCTTGGGTTAAAATACCGCACACCAGCTCTCTCTTTCAATACCATTTTGGAAACCATTTCTCTTCTTTGAGAACGGTGCTCGCCTTGGACGCTGGTGCGGCCCTATTAAATTTAACCATCTAATTTTTTTCTGTCGTATATGATGGAGCACATTCACCCAGCACAGTTTCTTCTATTCAAAAATGTTTGCACCTTTTAAGACTTTTGTATGCAAACATTAAATAACCGCACAATGATCACTGTTATACAAATACAACACATGTTTTCTTTAAACAGCTGCTAACAACAAACTATTTCACAGATGGACTTTATATTTTCAGTGTGGCCAATTCAAAGATGGAAGTTGACATTTTTGAATATACATTTATATTTATGCATTCAAAATATGTGGAGGCTAACTAATTATCATCCGATCCTCGTACATACCTACTATTTTTTCGACGACCGAGATCAGAACAACACGAAACAAGTATTTTTGTAACTAAGGCATTGCGGTAAATTAGAATTATGCTACAATATTGGAATTGTGTTATTTTACGAATTCCATGACAGCAGACATTGTCGTATTGTTTCATATTGTTCATTTTCTCCCTAGAGAGAAAATGTGTTCTTTCTGTCACAATTTTTGTAATCTAGAAACCGATTTCTACTCTGAGTTGTGGAAAACTTTGTTATCCATTGAGCGTAGCGACAAGTATTATCATCAGAAACTATCAGAAATAGAATGAGAATTTTTTCTTTAGAACTCATAACTTATGTTAAAATGTCTAGCATTTTTATGTACTAATGTACTTATTATTAATTACCACCTTTGTTTAATAGAGAGGACGAGAACAACCAAAAGCAAGAAGGCAAGACAAAATTCTAAATCACTTGCACCCAGGACGATGACCTCAATGTGATGTTTTCTCTCTTTACCTAATTCTGTTTGTATCCTAACTAATAAATGTAGATTAATTGTTTTTTAGATAAATTATTCATGTAAATATTTGTATTATAAAATATTAAATACATTTTGCATTTTGCAATTAATATATTATATAAAAGCATTTCATTCTTTATAATTTCTTGCTAATTGCAACTGTTGACGTGCTTAATAATATATATTTTTTATATCGCTCTTGTATGTGTTCATAAAAATGTTTACAAACAATTATCGATATTAAGTGTTTCACCATTTGCATTAGCCATGATATTTTGGATTAAAATAAAATCATTGTAAAGGAAAGTATTTTAAATTTTCCGCTAAAAGTTCTCAGTCATCACCAGGCGACGCTGATGCTCTGCTTCTGCCTCTAATTAGAGAAATTTCATTCGATCCTCGAGGGGTTATATCATCTATGAAGACGATCAATACGAATGTAACAGTTCACTTATCAAAATAATTTAAATTTTTCAGTATAGCGGCACGGGAAAAAATTGTATGGAATTCCATCGCCATCTACGACCACCACTATTTATTTTCGATTTTTTCAAAAACGGCTTCAACGATTTTCAAACTTCACATTTTTATTAGTACATTTTTAATGTGTATTGATATGAGATAGGTGATTTTCCAGTTGAATACTTCTAAAATGGGTTTTTTTGTTTTTTTTTCTATTTTTTTATTAACTCCTATTTTAAATAAAACACCCGGTATGTTATTACATTTTTCAATTCAGCTTAAAATTCTAGAGAAAATTTGTCTCTTCAACTAATGCTCTATTTTGTACCGTTTTTGTAGAATTTGTAATTTTTGAAAATTTTTGACAAATGCTTCAACATTTAAAAACTAATTTTTGGCTAATTATGAGATCACTGTAAAAGGAAGTTGTGTGCGTGTATCACACCAGATTTTTATTATTACGGTAAAGTACATTGTCACCACGTTTGAATTTATCACTTGGTTTTGAACTTTTGTCTGCATAATATTTTTCACTATTTTTAAGACGATTGAGTTCTTTGATAACGTTTTTGTTTATTTTAGGTTTTAACCAATCATCAGTAGTAGGCAACAGGGTTTTTGTTCTTCGACTCATTAGTCGTTGGACTGGTGACCCAAGGTTGTCACGAGGAGTGTTCCTGTGATGTAGTAGTGCTAGGTATATATCAGAGCGTTCTTCGTTGCATTTATCGATTAAGTTCTTTGCTTCCTGTACATAACGTTCAGCCAGTCCATTGGATCTGGGGAACCCTGGGCTTGATAAGCGATGATGAAATTGCCATTCGGTGGTGAATTTTTTGAATTCCTCGGAGGTGTATTGTCTTCCGTTATCAGTAGCTAATACTTCTGGTATTCCATAAACGGAGAACCATTTTTTTAGTATGTCTATTATAGTTTTGCTATTTAGGTTGGGCAGTTGTTGGAAGTCGAAAAATCCTGAGTAACTATCCGCAATTATTATGTAGTCTTTTCCTTTTAGGTGGAATAAATCCGAGGCTACCTGTGACCACGGGTGTTCTGGTATTGGTTGTGGTAATATTGGTTCCTTTATGTTGTCTTTTTGTTTCTTCTTGCAGGTAGCGCAGCTGGCCACATAGTTTCATATATCTTCTGACATTTTGGACCAGAAAACACTTTCTCTTGCAATATGTAATGTTCCCTGTACTCCTTTGTGTGCTAGGTGACTGTATTTTAGGATTTCAGGTTTCATAGCTTCTGGTATTAGAATTCTGCTATTTTTGAATAGTAAACCGTTATGGTACGACAGCTGCTCTTTATAGGTGGCATATTTTTGAATTTCAGGTCGTATTTCTGATTTCCCAGTAGGCCAACCATTTAGAATTGTGTTTTTTAGCATTTGAAGTTCCTTGCTATTCTTTATAGCTTGTTTAGTTTGTTGTAGTTTATCTGTGGACATTGGTATGACAACATGCATTTGTAGGGTTGCTTCATCTTCGTTTTCAGTATTTTGCTGGCAATCTCTACTTAAGGTGTCTGCTATATACAGTTCAGTTCCTTTTTTATACTTAACTATCGGATTGTAGGGCATGACCTCAAATAGTATTCGCTGCAGTCTTGGTGGAGCTTCGTAAATAGATTTTTTAAATATGGTTTCAAGTGGTTTGTGATCTGTTTCAATTTCTAATTTTTGACCCCAAATGTACTCATGGAATTTTTTGCATCCAGTTAGTATTGCATAAGCTTCTTTTTCTAGCTGGCTATAATTAATCTGGGATTTGGTTAACGATTTTGCACTATAGGCTATTGGTTTGTGTTCCTGTAGTAATACTGCTCCTACTGCCGTGCTGCTCGCATCCACTGATAAAGTTACTGACCGTTTAGGATTGTAGTAACCTAGAAGGGGTGGTTTTTTAAGCAGTTCTCTAATCTTTTGTGTTGCAGTTTCTTGTCGTGTGTCCCATACCCATTCACTTTCTTTTTCGAGTAATATTCTGAGTGGGGCTGTAATTTCTGCCAAATTTGGTATAAATTTGGATACGTATGTTACCATTCCAAGGAGTCTTTGTAGTTCTTTGACGTTTGTTGGTGTTTTCAACCTGTCAATTGCTTCGACTTTCTGTGGATCTGGTAGTATTCCTTCTGCGGTTAACAGATGACCAAAAATCTGATTTGTGTTTTGGAAAATTGACATTTTTCTTTATTTAATTTTAATCATTTCTCATTTAGCATTCTAATGACCTTATTTGTTAATTGATCTAGTTCTTCTTTTGTTGCTGCATGTATTAGTACGTCGTCCATTGAACATTCAACTCCCTTTGTATTCCCGATTATTTTACACATTATTTGTTGATAAATTTCGGGTGCTGAGGCGAGTCCAAATGGGATTCTTAAGCATTTATAACGTCCTCATGGTGTTGCAAAAGTAAGGTATTTGGCTGTCCTGTCTGTGACTTTAATTTGCCAGAATCCTTTCCTGCAATCTAATGCTGTAAACCATTTTGAACCATCAATCCTTGTTGTTATCTCTTCAATTGTTTGCAATGGGTAATGCCTTCGTTTTAAGTTTTTATTTATTTCCGAGGGATCTATGCAGATTCGCAACTTACCCTTTTGCTTTACTATTACCATCGGAGATACTGCTGGAGTTGGTTCGTTGATTGGCTCGATGATTCTCATATTGGTCATCCGATCCAATTCTTTCTTGACTTCAGTTCTTATCGGGATCCTACGCGCTGGACTTATTGTTAACTTTGGATTTTCAATTAGGTCTATTTCATACTCGAAACCTTTCAAGCATCCTATGCCTTTAAATATTGAGTGCGATTGTATGTTTACCATGTCTAGTGTTTGTATTAGGCCTAAACTTACACAACTATCCTTACCTAACACTGGTTGTACTTTTTGATCTACTACTATTATTTTGATAGGTTCATTATGACGTTTAGTTTTAATTTTTACCAAACTTTCACCTAAAACATTAAGAGCATGATTTGAGTACGATACTAGCAGGGCCGTTCCTAGGTGTACAGCCGCCTGCGTGCTGAGCAATTTTTCGCCGCCCCCCCACCCTCACTTTGACAATGGGAAAAAATATTTAAACCAGTATACATAAGTGCTTTATTCAAATTTATAATGAGAAATTCAGAATACAATGAATTTGTTGTATTAATGCATTTTATAAACATATATCGCATTCGCAATTCCTAATATAAAATTTTAGAGTGGCGCTTTACGAGCTTTTTTCGCAGCAAACTCGTCTATGACTTTGGCATAATCAATTTTCTCACATATGTCGTGCTCTATTGATAAAAGAGCTGAATCAGATAAGCGCTCCTGTGTCATGGTTGACCTTAAATAATTTTTTACAATTTTTAGTTTTGAAAATGACCTTTCTCCACTTGCAACTGTTACTGGCAACGTCAAATACAATCTAATTGCTATTGCCAAATTAGGAAACAAGTGAACCAAATCGTTACAAACAATTTTTTCCAATATATCCTTACATTTATAAACCTCAGAATTAAATAATGCCTTGAACGATAAACATTCAGTATATAGCTCTACTCCATCTATATCTTTTGAAATTGATATTCCATCATTCACTTGCAATGCAATATCTAAATCAGAGCAATACTTCTTAATTGCATCGTCGTTCAAATGGAACAAGTTATTCAAAAAAGAAAAGATATCGCTGCATTTCTGCAGTTGGTCGAATCTTTCTGACAGCGCTTCTTTTGCTGTATCCAATATAGAAAAATAGAAATCAACTTTGAATTTGAGTGTTGCATCGACTATTTGATCATCTTGTCCTTCGTAATTGAAAAGTCTTTTTTTGGTTCGTTTCCTTGGCACTGGAAATTCTGGTTCAATTTCATGCTCAGCTGCAAACATGGTTGCTTCGTCAATGAATTTCTTAAATTTGTCATCAGTTCTACATTCATTAATAAATTTATTTAAATTGTTCAAAGCATTCATTGATTCTGTTACACAAATATCACTCTTCTGCAACATCTTGCCAACCACGTTAATTTTAGATAACAATTCTTGCCAGATCAATAATGAGCAAACAAACTTAAAATCATTAATTTTATCATACAATGTGTTGGCCATATCCTTCGTTTTCAAATCGCGAGACTCGTCGTTGATCAAAAACTCCAGACATGAACAAATCGATGCAAATTGAAATCTCACAGGACGAATGGCTTCAATTCTGCTCTCCCAGCGCGTGTCGCTTAAAGGTTTAAGTGTTAATTGTGGCACTTTGCTTTTCAAAATATGCCACCTGTACGTTGACGATGAAAAGAACACATATAGTTCCTGAATCAAATCGAAAAAATTTATGGTTTCTAATGTTATTTTTGCTGCATCATTTACTACTAGGTTCAACGAATGCGCTGCACAGGGAACAAAGAAAGCTCTTGGATTGACAGTCAAAATCCTTTGTTGAAGGCCTATTCGCTTTCCTCGCATGTTTGAGCCATTATCATATCCTTGGCCTCGCATATTTTTCAAGTCCAGATCAAACTCTGGCAAAAGTCTATCGCACAGGAATCTATATAAACCTTCACCTGTTGTATCCTCTATTGGAAAGAAACCCAAGAAGAATTCTTTCACTTTCGGGGTGGTAGTACAATCCGAGGTGCAATCTGTTACTCGTACGATAAAAGTTATTTGATTGACGTGGCCAACATCTGGCGTTGTATCCAATATAATTGAATAGTATTTAGCTCTTCGTATAGTTTTTGTTATAGTTTTCTTGATTTCTGAGGCAAGCAAATGAATGATTTCATTTTGAAAATGTACTCCTAGGTAATGGGGTACATTAGATTTTTTAGTTGCTATCTGAGATTTCTGAATATTTTGAACATGTTCCATCATCACTGGATCAAACTTACTTATCATCTCTACAGCTTTAAGAAAATTGCCGTTATGCTGTGTGAACAATGTATTTTCTGTGCCACGAAAGCCAAGGCATTGAACTGCGAGATATTGTATAATTGCTATCAAACGTCCTATAATATCGCGCCACCGTTTTTTCTCTAATTGATAAACACGTTGATTCGCATCATCGATTGTCGTATTCGTATTTAATCTATCTTTTAATTGTGACCATTTGTTGCTATTGCTAATATGTTCTGAGCTTTGCTCATGTCTCGAAACGTTGACAGCCAAGTGTCGCCATTCATTGAATCCTGTACTGGTTAACTGTATTTGTTGCTTTCCAAAAATTTTACAGGGAAAGCAAAATACTCTGTCGAGTTTCACAGAATACACCAGCCATAGTCGTTTTATTTTCTCACCATTTAATAAAACGCGTATATACTGGATCGAACAGAATCTTCGACCAAATTCGTTAACAGGAAAGTTCATTTCGATTTGGGTTGGTCCATTTTCAACCAACATTTGGATGTTGGAATTCGACAGTAAACGAGGCCACGTTCCAGCGTCCGCAGAATCGAAGTCGCTGCACTCCGCGATGTCCTCTGAAACTTCTGGCACGTCATTTTCGTTTTCCGAAGAGGAACTTGTATCTTTGTCGTTAAACGTCTTAGCTTCTTGTTCAACTGTTGCTGGTTCTGCCGAAGATGATGTAGAGGGCGTCGCTGTATTTTTTTGAGGTATTAGAAATTTATCCAAGGCTCCCCTCAATTCTTCTCTTTCGTCAGTCTTCTTCTTCTTTTGATGTCGATAGAATGCACCAGACAATCGCTTTGTCTTTCTTTCAGACATTTTGTCACTGTAATAAAAGTTACAACATGGTAGTTTTTTTTCAAATCAATATAAATTTTTTTTTTAACAAACTATCATCATTCTATATTTCCGTGAATTTTACATTGTAGGCCAGTCATTTAAAACGTCGTAGGTCGCAAAAAATTGCACAGTCCTGATTTTTTGGGATGTTGTTAGGATAGATACCAATAGTGTAAAACTAAGTCTGCAGCTTCGAAAGACCTGTGCTAACTGCGTGGTGCTCGAAAAATCTTTTTTTATTCGAACTTTTTTCAGTTTTTGGCTTATTACCTCTAAAAGGTGCGTCTTACGGAAAAAGTCGCGCTGCACACTTTTAAAGTAGACAACATTTTATACAATTTGAGTGTAACAGCAGCCTCGTAGGTCCGATACGTCCCGAGATAAAGCACTTCAAAGATTGGTTATTTTTCCCCAAAAAGTTCGAAATTGTAGTTTTAGCCGTCTTCCGAGCAGAATATCGATTAAAATACTCATCCTACGAGGAAAGTCATGGGAAATTAAGTTGTAGAGCAGTTGCTTAGCTTTAATTTAAAAAAGAAAAAAGGAAAAAACGAGAAATTAAGGAAATAGGATTTTTCAGGAAATAGAACTTCTGTTATTAATATTGCACAGTTACACCTATAGAATGTTATAAAAATGGGGTTACATTTATAAATTTGATTTATTGTTATATACAGTGTCCGCCAAAAAGTCGGCATAATATGGGAAAATAGTAGTTTGTATACCAAGGCACTGAAGTTTTACTTTTCATCACGAATGTGGATTTAGTTGCCGAGGCCCGTAGGGCCAAGTCAAATAAACCACATGAGGGATAAAAAGGAACTTCAGTGCCGAGGTGTACACTATGTTTTACTTGAAATCGAGAAATCGTGAAATTACAACGTTTTAACCAACTTTTGTAGGTTATGTTCGGTCGATTGACGTTTATCTGTCGCCTCGCCACCTACAAAAAAGTCGTAAAACAATGGATTACTTCACTGCTTCTCGTATTTTAATGAGAATATCCCTTATGCAAATTTAGTTGGAAAGTTACCATGGTAACGGCGAAAATTGATAATCGGAAATTTACCGGGAAATTTCCACTTCTGTCACTGTCATCAAAGTATTTAGAAACAATGAAGCTCTGAACAAAGTCAGTAGGCCGATACTGATTGTTGCTACTGTGTTTTTTCATTCGTGATATTCTCTATCAAAATATAACGCGTGCTCAACAAATTTCCTTATGGAAATATTTGGAAATATGTTATGCAGCTATTTTTTTTTCAACAAAAGCATTCGTGCATGCCTCCAAGAAAAAATCCCTCCTCCTTCGGAGTCGGGATTTTTTCAGTTGGCATGCACTCATGCTCTTATTGAAAAAATAGCTGAAGAACATATTTCCAAATATTTCCGGAAATTTTTCAAGCACTTGTTATATTTCTACTGACAATTTCGGCGTACTTCACTGCCGATTTCAAATAAAAATTATTTTTGATTTTTCAAAAAAACTTTTTACTTCAATAATTTGTGCTTGTCTAAACACCTATTCATCCCCTATTATATATACCGAGTGATTTTTACTTATTTAGGAAATGGAGTCTTTCGAAATTGTCAAAATCCGAAAAGTGCTGTTTCGGAAATTAAGTAATTATTATATAGACCAGAAAACCCCATTTTTTTCAACTTTAGCTAAAAATTTATAATAATAAAAAGTAATGTAAAATGTTAATTAGTTCTCTAGATTTTTTATTATTTACCGAATAGTAAGTAGTATGTTTGTATAATTTTTGTTTTTTGTGCAACGTGCTTTTTAGGAGAAATATTTTTCAATTCTAATTAATCTCTATTTAAATGGCTTCAAGAAATTCTAATCTAGCCCTGTTAATGAATTACTGTTACAAAAATCCTATAAATGTTCTCTTACAGTTGTCTAAATGAAAAGATTTTTTTAGAAGATGTAAATTGGACAGAGAAAAATCTCCTCATTTAGACAACTGTAAAAGAACATTTACAGGATTTTTGTTACAGTAATTGATTAATAGGGCTAAAGTAGAGTTTCTAGAAGCCATTCAAGTAGATATTAATTAGAATTGAAAGATATTTCTCCTAAAAAGGGCCTTGCATAGAGAACGGAAAAATTATGCAAACATATTACTTTTCGGTAAATAATAAAAAATCTAAGGGAATAATTAACATTTTATATTATTTTTCCCAAATGTATCTTTCAAGTGTTCACATAAAAAAATTATAACTTTAATATTAAGTCTTAGTATGTGAAATCTTGAAAAATATGTAAAAAATGAAAAATTAATATTTAGCTAAAGTTGAAAAAATTAGGGGTTTTCTGGCCTTGAGATTGTTCAGTTAGCGAAAAATAACACATCAAAAATTTTTTGACAATTTCAAAAAACTCCATTTTCTGAATAACTAAGAATCACTCGGTACATATGATAGAGGCTAAATAGGTTTTTAGACAAGCACAAATTATTGACGTAGTTTTTCTGAAAAATCAAAAATAAAATTTTTTCCCATATTATGCCGACTTTTTGGCGTACACTGTATATAACAATAAATCAAATTTATAAATGTAATGTCATTTTTATAACATTCTATAGGTAACTGTGCAATATTAATAACAGAAATTCCATTTCTTGAAAAATCCGATTTCCTTAATTTTTCGTTTTTTCCTGATAACAAAGGAACTATTGGCCCTATAGGGTTCCGCTTGTACTTAAATATAGCTAAGTAACTGCTCTATAACTTCATTTCCCATGACTTTCCTCGTAGGATGAGTATTTTAACCGATATTCTGCTCGGAAGACGACTAAAAATACAATTTCGAACTTTTTGGGAAAAATAGTCAATTTTTGAAGCGCTCTATCTCGGGACATGTTGGACCTACAAAGCTGCTGTTACACTAAAATTGTAGAACATTTTGTCTATTTTAAAAGTGTGCAGGGCGACTTTTTCCGTAGGACGCACCTTTTAGAGGTAATAAGCCAGAAACTGAAAAAAGTCTAAAAAAAAAAGGTTTTTCGAGCACCACGCAGTTAGCACAGGTCGTTCGAAGCTGCAAACTTGGTTTTACACTATTTGTATCTATCCTAACAACATTCAAAAAAATCAGAACTGTGCAATTTTTTGCGGCCTAACGCGATTTTTGTGTCTACGGTGACTGGCCTAATTGTTCAGTGTAACTAATATAATGTGAAAGTGAAAACACATTTTCTCTAACTTGTGGCATTTAAAAGATGCGTACGGGATGCTTCTCGTATCGACTAATATAAACTTAGGACCCAGGCGCATATAATACATAAACGGCCGTAAGTTCTAGTTTTGATATTCAGAATAGAAATACCTTGGAAATTACTTACCTGTATAATCTGCGAAGTACGAAGACGCACGTAAATGTGAACACGGCCGCCTCAACCACTAACGCACTACGCACTTCTAGCACCTAGCTTTGTGCACTGCCCGCTCGCCAAAATTTAATTTTTAAGGGCTATCTTTTAATTTTTCTCATCTTCCAGCTACCCCCAATCCCAAAACTGTACATTTTTAAAATTAAAATCTGCAAAATAAGAAAATTGTCACGTACGATGCCTAACGGAACATCGGTATTGGCAGTATTTATTATTATTTATTACTTTAACTGCGTACCTAACCAACTACGAGTCACAAGCAGTTTAGGGAATAAAAGAATAATATATTTTTCAAGTGATAATATTTATTTTTATTTCGTTCTTTGGCATCTTAGAACATTGCCCTTAAATTTATAGAAATACTGTTTTATTCGGCTTTTTACAATAATACCATAGTACCGATTGAATGATTAAATAACGGAACACGGAAGCGCCCGTTCATTCCTCCTTTACCCATCCGCATAAATCATAAACGCCTTACGGCAAGCTATATTCCTACATATTTTTGAGAGAAAGCGGGAAATAGATGAACAAGAAATTTACAACCCTGTTCGAGGGGGGTATAATAAAAAACGGTATCCTTTAGCATTCTTACAAGTGTCGACTCAGCTGTGTTGATCATTCGACCAGATGTGTGACAGGACGGGATTTGAGGGTGCACCTCACCCTCAAATCCCGACAAACAAGTGGGGATAAAAAGATTTGCAAAGAAATTTAAAATTTAAAATTTTATGGTTAAGAACCGCTGCGGGAGTTTCAAAAATCGCCCAATTTGGCGCCAATCGCAAATCTTAAATTTTAATCGCAATTTCAAATTTTTTATCGCTCAAATTCGACCGCATTCGGCCGCCCCCTAAAATCGGCCGCCTGCGTGCGGGCACGCACTGCACGCCTGGTAGGAACGGCCCTGGATACTAGTTGTTTTACCTTTGAGGGGTATATTTGCAGGCCAGCGGCTTGTGCTGTGCTTTCCGAGATGACGTTGCATTGAGCTCCGGAATCTAGTTTGAATTTGACCTTCTTATTCTTTGGTAGTGTTAGCGTTTCAAACCAATCTGTAGCTTCATTTTCTGCCTGTAGTGCTGAGATATATAAAACATCTTCCTCGCTGTCGTCTTCTGAAGCTGCCATATTCTCCAGTGGCGTTGCTCGTGATTATAATCACGAGCAACGCCACTGGAGAAACCCCCATTTAATAAGCCGAAAAATCCCAAAAATAACCATAGTAACAAAAAACCGTGCACTTTGAGGTGTCCGTAACTGTACATTGCATTATATTCTAATGGTTATTTATTATACAGCTAATCATAAGTTATACAATGTTACTAGTCCTACTATGACAATTACTATTACCACCTAGTAACATCTTCCAAATTTATAAGAATAATACGATTATCTGCATATCACATTCTATTTTAGAGCGAATCTGTGAGCTATCCAAAAAATACCTGCCAGAAAATATTACTTTGTCTTTAACTACAAATTCTTGGAGCTCAAAACCTCTCTCAAGAACAATATTAAAACTGTAATCTCTAAGATGTATTACTTACACGGCACTGTAAATACATTACACCATTCATATTTACATTAAATTCAAAACAATAGGGCCTTATTTTACTGATACTGCATTTGAAAAATCATTGTTAAAACACGTATTTGTCTTGACAGCCGCTGTCATTTAAATTTAAATGTCATCGTGGGTATGTAGCGCCAAAACGGCCAAAATTGGCATTTTCTCAGAAATGAAAACATGCCCAGGCCGTATAAAGTGACGTTTGTCACACAATTCAGCAGGCCGTGGTTATATGTATGTAACGTTTTATATGTGTTGTAACTAAGGAAACGAATACCGCAAAATACTACTTTGCCGTACGAATACCGCAAAGTGCAACTTTCTGATTAATAAATTGTACGGCAAAGTAGCTCTTTCAATGCTAGTGTACGAAAATAGTAATTTACGTTACAAGTATAGAAAGTGGAGCTTTTCAGTACGAGTGAGATGTTTCCGGAAGAGGCCGTTAGGCCGAGTCCGGAATTTCGAGACGAGTATGGAAAAGCCACTTTCATACGAGTTTCGTATAATATTTTTTCGTACAATAGCATACAAAAAGGAATACTAAATTTATCCTCGTATATAGCAAATAAGTAGAGTAATATTATTATGTACGTAACGTTTTATATGTGTTGTAACTAAGGAAATGTAAAATTCGTACGGCAAAGTGCTACTTTGCCGTACGAATACCGCAAATGGTAACTTTCTAATCAATAAATTGTACGGCAAAGCAGCTCTTTCAATGCTAGTGTACGAAAAATTACTATTGTTCAATTGAAAACCATTGATGGAATTTAAGGTTGGAGGTAAATTAGAATGAAAGGTATAGCATTTGAGTACTATTTGATGGTTGTAAAATGGAATAATAATTAATACAAGTTCATGTTGCATGTGACAAAAATAAATTTTATTGTAAGAAATAATGAAGTGGGTAGCATTCAGAAAAGCTTGGGATTAAGATGGCAGAAATAATTGTAACTTAGATAGAAATGAAATTTTGTTATCATTATTGAGAAAATAACGAATTCAAAAACAACATGTAATTTTGATACTTTAGTGAAAATAAAATAGATATTTGGCCCTACTTATTTAAAATGAGTTTGGATTAAATAAAAGGGTTAATAATAAAATTTTGCGAGGTGAAATCAGGTGAAATATTACAAGTATAAAATAATAGTTACTCAAGAGAAGTTGCAATATGGTATAACTACATAATAAGAAGAATAAGAAGCAGAATAATACGAATTGGATATAATTGACTTAGTTTTGGTATTACAATTTATAAGAAGTTACTTTAATTGGAGGGTCATAAATGGATGAACCGGGAAGTTGTGCAAGAGAGTTCCTAATTGTGTGTATCGCTGTTCAAAATTAAATGGACTACCAAGCAAGAAAACCTGTGAGTACACCTATTTATTTAGTAATCACGCGGACTGGGCAGCCGTCGCACAACCAGTCAGGTATAACCGCGGCTCGTAGGCAATGCTAATCGAGCATGCTGCAGCAAGGCCAGGCCTATCAAACGGCCACCAGTGCGAATGATAACGTAAATACAATAATAAAACAACCAACAAAGTCTATAGAACCTAGCCAGGCGGAAATAGAAACGAACAATGAGGGAAAAAATACGGATGAACAAGAAATTGAGACGCGAGCATATCAAATTGCCCGTAAGATGCAAGAAGATTTTATTAAAAACTTTGGAAAACCAAAACAAGTCGAAAAAGTAAAAGAAATTCTCCGGAAATTAATCCGAGAAACGTTAAACAAAAACTTATCACAGACTTTAAAAAGCCAGTGATAAATCCTAAAAACAGATTCCAAATCCTGGAGGATGCTCCAGAGAATACTGAAGAATTAATCACCACAAAAACGACACCTGAAGATACGGACAATGTTAAAACACCTCCGATATTTATCGAAGATGTAGTAATAATTAAAGAACTAACAGAGATGTTAAATAGGAATGGAGAAATACAAGACAAGTTCACTATAAAAATAATAGCTAAAAATAATATCAAACTGATGACTAAAGATATTGCAGCATATCGAGCTACAATAAAAGAACTGAAACTCCATGATGTCAAACACCATACTTACCAGTTACTCCAAGAACGCAGTTTTCGGGTAGTAATCAAAAACCTACACGAAACAACTAGCATTCCTAGCATGACCCAAGAAATAAACAAACTTGGACACAAAGTCAGACAAATTATTAATGTTATAAGCAGAAAAACGAAAAGCCCGTTCGTTACCTATGTTCTTCCTAGATTTAGAACCTCAAGACAACAACAAAGATATATATGATATGAAATATTTGCAATATTGCAAAATTGCTGTTGAACCTCTTAGACAAACGAGGGTAATTCCCCAATGTGCCAACTGCCTTAGATTGGGACATAGGTACTAAGAAATATTGTGCTCACAATCAAAGGTGCATAAAATGTGGCAAATGCCACAGTAGTACACAATGCAAAATTACCAAAAAAGAAGACATAATATGCGCACTTTGCAAAGGCAATCATCCAGCCAACTACAAGGGCTGCGATTTTTACAAAAAAATGCAACAAAACAAATTCCCGGCACTACGACCTAAAATACCGAGCCAAAACTCAATTCCAACCAACTCTAGAAAAGTTACTGAAGGACTTTCCTTCTCGTCAGCCCTTAAAGGTGAAGCCACATCTAACAGACTACCACCCGTCGATATTAACGTCACACAACCCAATGATAGACTAGACAAGCTTGAAAAACTAATTGAGAAAATGGGTGAGAGGATGGATACTATGATGTCCATAATAACCAAGCTCCTCAACAAACTGTAAATGGATATAAACCTGAAACTAGCAATATGGAACGCTAATGGCCTGGTAAACCACGAGCCAGAAATATCGGCATTCTTAAGAGTACATGACATTGACTTAATGTTAGTTTCAGAAACACACTACACCAACTGCAGTTACCTACATATCCATGGATATGCTATATATGATACTAAACATCCGGACGGTACCGCGCATGGGGGATCAGCCGTTATTATAAGCAATTCAGTCAAACATCACAAAAGTCATAAGTACCAAACGGCGGAAATACAAGCTACAAATATAATTATAAATAATAAATACGGTGAAATAAATATTTCAGCAATTTATTGTCCTCCCAGACACAAAACTAATGAAGACACATACTCCCGATTCTTTGCTACCTTGGGAAACAGATACTTGGTGGGTGGCGACTACAACGCCAAACACCATAGATGGGGTTCGCGTCTAATAACGCCTACAGTGACTATCTACAAGACAGTGTGGCCATACGATTGTTGGCCGCCATTAACAGGCAAATTTGAGCGTAAAGATATACAGTGCCTTTCGAAATAATCGAACGTTTTTGAGTGGTCATTATTTTGGCGCTAGTTATTTTAACTAGTTGATGTTAGTTACACGTGCAGTGTTATTTTTGGACATTGACATTTCTCATTGGCGTTCGTTCGTAGTGCTTTAATGTGTTACATGAAGTTTACAACCGGTTTCAGTTATGCTAGTTTACAATACAGCTAAATGCCGTCTTCCTGTTCCCTGTCTCCAAACCTCCCTGTTCTGTGCTTGGTCTTCTTCCAGGTTCCTCCATGGCTCTCCGAATACCCTCATTCCACGGTTTGCGTGGTCTACCTCTTTTTTTCTTAACTGACGGCGACCATTTAAAGATCTTCATAAGCCACGTCGTCTCCTCCATTCTCCAATTCTGTCCACAACTGATACTGGTGCCTCCATTCTGCGTCTTATTTCCTCGTTCGTCACTCTATCTCGTCTCGATATCTTTGCGCTTTTTTTGTCCATTTGAACTGTGTTTAGTCTTCGTTTCATTTCCGCTGTTACAGTCCATACCTCACTGCCATAACATAGCACCGACTCTACCATTACTTTACCTATTCTTTTTTTGTTTTTGTTAGAGACAGTATTGTCCCATCAAATTGATTTTAAGTACTTTGTACTATTCGAGTTCTGATCTCTTCTGTTCCCAAACCTTTTTCATCGATTGTATTGTAGCACCGAGGTATTTAAACCTTTCTACTTGTCTTACTGCGACATCTTCATTTATTAATACTTCATATTGTGCTTTCGAGTTGACTACTAAATACTCCGTTTCCTCTAAACTTATGCTAAGGCCCCATTTATCGTAGTACCGATGTAATCTCTTTATCATATATTCCAAGTCGAACGCATCTTGTGCTATTACAGCAATAGCATAATTATAAATTGTCACATTTAAATACTGTTCAGAATATTAGTTTTTCAGGGCAATAGATGATAAAATTTGACCCGCTTGTGACGCTAATGAATTATTTGACACTGACAATTTACAATTGTCAGATTTGAAAGGTTTTATTTTCTTCCATAATCAAATGACCAGGTTCTACCAACCTCTTTGAGAACAACTTAAAAGTAACTAAATATTTTGCCTGTTAATGGCGGATATTCGCGTCGACCAATAGCGGCGAAGACATCCCTATGGCCACACTGTCTTGTATATAGCCACTGTAATAACGCCCAGAGCCAGTAGATATAGAGAGTACCGCCATTCTTTGATCCGTGAAAATGCCGCTATCGCCGCCATTTTTGTTCCCACCAGCAATGACTGAATGAGGTATGTCTAAAATTTTACTTGAAATTGGCAAGACTGTAAGTCTATGTCAAATTCGAGGTTAGCAGGTTATGTTTTGCGCCAGTTTGTGTCAAAACTGACGCAAAAACTAACCTGCTAACCTCGAATTTGACATAGACTTACAGTCTTGTCAATTTTAAGTAAAGTTTTGGATTGCCAACAAACGTCACGTTGACGGAATTGTGTTACAAACCTCAAAGTGACGCATATGTCAGAGGAATAAACATGGCGGACGTGGCGGTACTCTCTATATCTACTGGCTCTGATAACGCCTAGGGAACGAGAACTCGTTAAATACCTAAACAAAAACAACGCAAATGTTTTATCAACTGGCAAACCCACGTATTGGCCAAGTGACTCAAATAATATCCCAGATGTTATTGACTTTTGCGTCATCAAAGGATTATCACTTAACAGATTGCTAATAGAGGAAAACTATGACCTTTCATCTGATCATTCTCCCCTTCTAGTAACAACTAAGGTCAAATAAAATCTCGAAGCAGAAACCAGTTACTCTGTCCAATAAAAGAACTGACTGGGACCTGTTTAATAAACTCCTGGAAGAAAGGATAAATACTAGTATTTTACTTAAATCCGCAGATGAAATAGATACAACCGTAGAACACCTTATACAAAACATACAATATTCAACTTGGGAAGCCACACCTCCAGTTACTGACAATTCAAAAACCCAAGACTGTTCCAACTCAGTGAAAGAGGCTATCCTCAAGAAGAGGAGGTTAAGGAAGCTCTGGATGGCAACTAGGTCCAGACAAGATAAGACCAGAGTTAACGAAGCAGTACGAAACCTTAAGGAAATACTCCACAATGAAAAAAATCTAGAGATTCAGAATTACCTAGAACGCCTAACACCAAAAGAGACCACTGAATACTCTCTCTGGAGAGCTACCGCCAAAATCAAGAAAAACCAAGATAACGTCCCCCCCCCCCCCATTAGGAAAAATGATGGAACGTGGGCAAGAACCGACAAAGAGAAAGCCAATACTTTCGCCGAACACCTGGAAAAAGTTTTTCAACCCTTCCCACCAGAAATTTCAGAGGAAGAAGAAAGAGAAATCACTTCTGTCTTAAACCATCCACACCAAATGTTTCCCCCCATTAAAGTCATTAAACTCAGTGAAGTCAAGAATATGATCAGAAGGAACCTTAAGTCGAAGAAGGCACCCGGATACGATTTAATCACTGCAGCGCTAATTAAACACCTTCCAGAAAAAGTTTTAACTAACATCACGCACATATTCAATGCCGTACTAAGAACCGGACACTTCCCATCTCAGTGGAAAGTTTCCCAGATTATCCTTATACCAAAGCCTGGAAAAACTGCTGAAGATGTGTCATCTTACAGACCAATCAGCTTATTGCCAGTGTTCTCTAAGCTCTTTGAAAAATTATTCTTAAAAAGACTGAAACCTCACCTCAAAAATTTAATACCTGAGCATCAATTTGGCTTTCGTGAAGAGCACGCAACCATCGAGCAGGTGCATCGAGTAGTAGAGCAAATCAATAACACCTTTGAAAGTAAAAAATATTGTTCAGCCGCTTTTTTGGATATCACTCAAGCGTTAGACAAGGTTTGGCAGCAGGGACTCCTAAGCAAACTAAAAATTCAGCTACCTGCCCCATTCTACCAAGTACTCCAATCATACTTGACAGACAAATATTTTATGGTTAAACATCAAGATGAAGTATCTAAGTTATACACCATATTAACCGGAGTTCCACAGGGAAGTGTCATTATGAAAAAATCGAAAAAAACTGAAAAATCACAAGAGTAAACACCTACTTCCGGTTATGCGATTTTCTTCAAAAGCTTGCTGTCTCATCTACATAATACACAAAACTTATATATGAAGTTTCAACGCCATACCTCTTTTCGTTTTTGAGATATTCTGTTCCCAGACAGACAGACACACAGACAGACAGACACACAGACAGACACACAGACAGACACACAGACCAATGAAAAAAAAATATGTTTTTTTGGGATCAGGGGACTCTAAAACGTGAAGATCTGTTGAAAACTCAATTTCGAATTTTTGGGGTGAATCCAATACTTCCTTTATCGTAAAAGGAAGTAATTAATATAGGAGACTTTTTGTAAAGTCGTAAAGTCATATTTATAAAGTAAAATTTAAGAAGAATGAATACCAAAGATCTGTTTTTATTAATACCTACTAATACAAGATTTTACAAAAATTGACTCTTACATTTAAAATTAACGTCTTTGAAGACCGAAGGTTCCTGGAAAGACAATGTCACTTTTTTCAACAATTTCCTCTAAAATATGTGGTAGATCACTTTTATGACTGCGTCGAAATTCTCCATTACTGGGCGGAAATCGCTGATTTTCGAGTTTAAAATGTCCTGCATATCTAGCTGACAATTATGTGTAACTATTAGGAACCTGGAAAACAGCTGGATGTCTGTTTTTAAAATCTTCAAAGTTTCATTTTTCTTGCTTATGCTTTTTGTTGGAGAACTGAAGAGGGGGATTTTGTTCTTTTTCAAAGGCTGAAATAATGTTGAGGAACTTTTTACCAGGCGTTCCTCAATGAAACTGTGGAACTGTGTAATACCAGTTGATTCAGCTAAATAAACAAATGCACTGATATCCTTATCAACAATAACTCTGCTGTCCGAATTTTACACTCAAGCTCTTGTATCAAGTGACAAATTTCCGGTCCAGTTAACAGTGTTAACCCTACTGCAACTCCATCTCCATTCACTAGAGCAGGGGTGGCGAACCATTGGCACGCGTGCCATTGATGGCACGCCACAAAATAATTTGGGCACGGCAGTAATTAAGGAATTTAGGTGCCTAATCGAAACAATTTATATTTAACAATGAGTTGAACATGAAGCTTCAATGCGCAAATAAAACAATTATTGTTATGATAGATCTCATTCATTCTTTCGAAGCTAAACTGCAAGTTTTCAGTAACGATATTGTTACCAAAAACTACAAGAATTTCCCCAACTTGAAAAAAATCTCCAGAGATTTGGATTTACATGAAAAACCAGGTCAAGCAAAAGTCACTGGAGGGTTTAATTCGGTAATTAATTCTTCAATCATAGAATTTTCAACGAGATTTTCTCAGTTCTCAGTTTATTATATATCCTGATGTAACTTCACTTGATAAACTGAACTTGGCCAAATTTGATTGGTTGGAAATTGAAGAAATTGAAATGCAGCTGATTGATTTCCAGTCTAGTTCAATATGGATTCAAAAATTTTTCGAAACAAGGAAAGAGTTGGAATTAAATGAAATAGAAAGACTATATGTATCAGGTAATATAAGTAAAAATGCCAATATCAAAATTATGGAAACGTGGAATTCAATTCCAGACACATTTAGCAGTCTGGAGAAGCAAGACTGTAAGTCTATGTCAAATTCGAGTTAAGTAGGTTAGGTTTTGCGCCAGTCTGTGTCAAAAGTGACGGAAAACCTAACCTACTAACCTTGAATTTGACATAGGCAATGTTAAATTGCATTATGGGAAATTCAAAGCATACTAGATGTAATTCATTTTAAGACACCCGGTATATTTTTTGTTGCAAATAAAGAGTTTTAAGTTGATAGTATTTAGTTTTATTTTTTCCCCATTAATCACTAAGGCAAAATTGTTTGATGGCACGTCATGGCCTCATTAAACATTTCTTTAGAAAAAATGGCACGTAGATGAATAAAGGTTCGCCACCCCTGCACTAGAGCATTGTTTTAATCGTGCGCTTGATCTATGCTGATAGCTGAGAAGAGTTTGTTCGATTTTCTTATAACCAACTGCCTTTTGTACACAGGAAGGACATCTGTATGCCCGCATGAACTGATACTTAGTCTATTTTTAACATGAAAAATGAACTTATTGGCATAAAAAACATATAAATTGACACAAACACACTTTTGTGCGATGGTTAGTAAGCAAATTGCAAAGAATTCCATTGTATGACGCCATTTTAAATTTCAGCCGCATTTTGAATTATAACGACTTTTCGAGCTGCCTCCCCTTCTTAAATGAATTGTATAGTCATAAATTACATTTCTGCCAAAGGGAATCTTCTTATCACAATCTGTAGTTTTTTTATACATAGCACCTCCACTAGATGGTCTTTCTAAGAATTTTTATTTTCCCCTTCTCTTGATTTCACGATCGACACGCTGTGGATGGATTTCCAATGGCATGATTTCAAAATCTCACTTTTGAAGAGTTTTTTTTCACAAATGTAATAAAATGCAATAAAAACAAATAATTTGGAGTGCCAAATTTTACATAAATAATAATTGTACTTTTGTTAAATAAATGCTGCTGAAGTAAATTACTTACCATTGCCTTTTAATAGTATATTACACAACGAGAGCTGTAGGAAGCATATTACACGCGAGTTGGAAAAGTTACGCACAAGCCGCGTAGCGGCGCGTGTGTAATTCCACGAGCGTGTAATTGCTCTATAGCTCGAGTTGCGTACTATACTTTTTTTACGATCACACTCATTTCGTTAAACGAAAAAGAAATATTTTATTAACTGTCAAATCATCTGTCACACCATCTTAAAAATTAGGAGGCTGCAGTCACATCCCTACACCGCTTCGTACAAACAACAGAAGCTAACTGTAACGTAATAAAAAAAATTACGTGTTAGTCATTACGTAACACTGTTTGTAACAACGAATTTACTAATCAAGTAAACAGTGCTTAATGAGCAATTTACTAATAAAGGAGTAGAAAAAGTTAGTTACCGCCTTGTTGCTATCTCATATGCATAATACCTTTCTCTCCTATATAAAAAAATATTTTTTAACTCCAAAATATATACTCGCAAACAAAATTCCAATATTAAGTCACTTGCTTTGACGGGATTTTTCAATTAAGACTGCTCAGTAAATAATATTAGACAAATAAAAAAGCAAACCACTTATCAGCCTTCTATTCAAAAACTTAATAAGCAAAAACTATGAATGCATACGTAAAAAATTATCAAATCTAACCTAAAAATGTTTTTTTAAATCAAAAAATCTTTAAGTTTTGTGGATAATGCACAGTTTTTACTGAAAACGTGTTAAATACATTTATATATTTCAGCCATTAATTTTCCTGTAGCTATGTGGAAGTAAAGCGTACGTAAAACGGTTTTGTCTACGTTAATACCATTTGGAGCTTACTTTTGGAACTGCGGAACTTCTTCCACGGGTGCTTTTTCTTGTTGCATTTTTTTCGTTGGTTTTTTTCTGAGGATATTTGTCTGGGGGCATTTTTTCCGTGGATTTTTCCGGGAATGTGTTTTCCTAATTTCAAATTGATAACATGCAGTGGTGTAACGGCAATTACTATAAATTAAAATTGTAAATGTGCTGTGCCGACAAACCCTGAAAGATTATCGACAATTATCAGAAATTTGTGCGAGAATTTTCAACAAGGATCATATTCATTTTACAGTTCCACATTAGTATTTCAGTAACTTCAATAATCTTAAATTCGTGGCGATTTTATATTTTTTAGTAGATAGTAAATCAAACTTGTTGTTCTGCAGTTTCATAAAAAAAGTGTACATTTTCACGATTCAACATAAAAATAATGTGTATTGTGTTGTTTGACCCATCAGCCGTACCTATATTGTTATTTCCGTTTTAACCCTCAAATTACACTCTTGACCTTCAATTGTTTAAATTTATAGTAAACCGACTAATATACAAGAAGCTGCTTCTATTCTGCAGATAGCTATTTCATCAACAGTTCAACTGTGTTGATTGTTGACAGCAAATTTTCAACGTGTTTGCAGCATTTGTTTAGCAAGTTTTCTATAAAAAAAGTAAATATGCAGTAAGTCGTTTGACACCGAAATACAATTTCTTCCTGTCCTGTAAATAGTACAGATTCTTGACAAGCAACAACAATTATATACAGTAATTGCAATTTTATGTTTTATTAATGTTTTGTAGTCAATAATTTAATAAAATATCCACCAACAAAATTCCAAGAAATTTTTAATTGCTGGGCTAGTTGTTAGGACGTAATGGAAAAGTAGCCGCCGGAAAAATTCCCCCGAAAAAACGTCCCGGAAAAACGGCGCAAGGAAAAATGCTCCCAGAAGTACATTCCCCTGGAAGCGCCAGGAAAACGAAATCTAAACTACAAAATGACATTTTCGATTGAGATTTAAGTTCTGCTTTAACATTATTGTTTTGTTAAAAAAAACTATACTATTGAATCTAGAACGAAAAAAACCCGAACAAAACCTCCCGACAAAGAACCCCCGTACAAAAAACCTCCGTAAAAAACTCTCCAGACAGAAAAAAATGGCTAAACGTCAAATTCATTTTAAATTGTTTTCATTTCTGACCAATCCCGTACCTCAACGCGTACAAACCAATAGTTGATCCCTTTAGAATTTCCTAATGTTAATTTTCATATATCGGATACTCTACGGGACACACTGTAGATATCAAAAGGTAAAAAATATGATATTTTAAAACAAAGGATCCCTACATTGAACTGTGCCGTCGAATAGATGTGTTGGATTTGCCATTTTCCGACTGTAGCCCGGATAGTAAAAGAGTAGTACCCTGCTTGTGTTGTGTTGCCCTTGAAAAGTTGACCTCATAATGTGCAAATCATTTTCCTTTAGCTCTAATAATAACGAAGATTTCCATTTAATCGAATCGAAAATTGAACACCCAGTAAACATAATATGTTGGGGTTTTGATCCGGGTTTTTTTTGTCCGATTGAATTGTTGAAAACTCTCTACACAAATCGATTTAGAGTTTTGTGCAATTACAATAGTGAAAATAATTGTGATCGCTTAATAAATTAATTAAACATTTTATTTTTATCTAGCGAGTTTATAATTCAACCAAAAATCAACATTTAAATAGGCTGTAAATGGAAGAACCTGCATTTCCTAAACTATAAATGATATAGACACATTTTTTATCTAAAAATTATCTTTTATTAAAGAAACTGCTCTAATTAAAATCGCTAATCATGACCTTGGATCCCAGTTTTCATTTTTCGTATATTTCGTAGTTGTTATAATAACGGCAAATGACTCAAATTAAGTCCATACTCATCAGATAAGCAGGCAAGTGCTTCCTTCAAAAATACTAACAGACTGTTCCATCAATTCAAGCAGTTATAATTAAAATAACATCCCAATAATGACGAACACATGAGCTATATTATGAAATTTCACGATATTCAAGCACAATTTGCAAATAGCTATTCAGCAGAAACATTTGGACTGCAATCTCAAATACCGATGACGGCATAACCCTAATAACAAATAAATATGAGCACGAAAAACGGAAAATTAGATGATCGATGAAGATATTCAAATTAGCATCGAATTTAAGTGTTCAACATTTTATTGTAATTTTGGCGAAATATCCTGAATATTTTTGCCTATAAAATTACGGAGAGTTTGTTACTCGTATAAGTTCAGGCACCGCTAATTTGCTATATATTTTTTTGAAAAATTAAAACTGTTCTGCCGGCTTGGAAGTTTTTCTAAAGAATATGGAAAGGGTAGCGAAAATTTCCTATAAATTTGATTTGAAAAATGCGGCAATTTTCTAACAATTTGCTGCAGAGTTTAACAATTTACTGTAAATATGTAGACTGTACAAACCTGCTAACAATTTGCTATGAATGTAATAAACTCGTGTCCGCAAACGAATCATGTCTGATATATTATAAGCTTAAATTTTACATTTTTTCGAATTGGTATTGGTATCAGTAAATCCGTTAATGACAGGGATGAACAGAGAATCCTTTAATAACGTGTGTAATGTCATACGCTGACTCCGGACTCGTTTCGCCCATCTACATTTTCCGTACTCATATCCGTCATTTATATTTTATAAATTCTACAAATAAAATACACACAAACAAGGAATTAATTGCTTGAAGTATTTACCTATGAAATATGTTAAGTATTTATACCATCAGCTTTTTTTCCACCGGATTTTTTTACTGCCGGTTTTATTTCCGCCGGTTTTTTTTCCGCCGGCTTTTCTTTCCTCGGCTTTTTTCCGGATTTTTAAACTTTTCCCGGCTTTCTATTCCTAGATTCATTCCATCACATCGGCCACCATTATTTCTTGCTTATAATCACGATGTTGCTTTTCGATTTTATATCGACTATCCTGCCATACAAGTTCCCTCAAAATTTATTTTTAATAAAGTTTAGTGCGACGAAAGGTTGACTTCAAACTTGAAATTAAACTTTCAAACGTCAAATATTAGCGACACCGCTAATAGAAAAAATCGATTCATAAGACCCTTTTTGCAATGGTTCTTTGTTAAACTCTCCGCTGCCCGAGTCGTTTTCCATATTTGAACTCTTGCAAAAGAAAACTTTCCTTATAGAACTTTTCCTTTAATATAGGTACTATTATCTATATTTTTATTTCAATAAACTTAACGTTATTTTAATTAATGTTTTAACATTACAATACTATACAATGTTTTAGATCATTCAAATCGCTGTTTTTGACAAGCCACTTAATGCTATTTGTTTAAATCAGTTCTTTAAATTTAATATATATAATGTAAAACCCCTTTAAGTGGAAGGGCGGGAAAGAATCATTCGACCTACCGAAGTTTAAAGAAAATAGAAAAGCAAATATATATAATTTTTAATAAAGCTCATCATTATTCGCAAAAATCAAGAATGTGCTACTTTAAAATTGATTACGCTATGGGTGATTTTCCAGTTAAATTTTAGAGGTATTCAACTGGAAAATCATCCATCTCACATCAATACACATTAAAAATGTAATAAAAATGTAAAGTTTGAAAAAATTGGTTAGACAAACATGTTTTTTGGGTTCAGGGGACTGTAAAACGTGAAGATCTGTTGAAAACTCAATTTCGATTTTTTGGGGTGAATCCAATACTTCTTTTATCCTAAAAGGAAGTAAAACCCGTCTCCAAAACTTAACTGTGTGTTATTTACTGAATGGTTAGTTGTATATAAAAAACCTGTATTATCTTTTTTGTAGAGAATTTTTCGCCTTAATTTTTTGTAATAACTAAAAAAGTCATACGACCCATAGAAAGCGAGATATTTGCGAAAAACTTATTTCTGTGACCTTTGACTTTGGATAACTCAAAACGCAAGTGCGATATCGATGGGGACTTTTGGGACATTATTTGAAATGTCAAAATAAAGGTGTATGCAAAATTTCAGCTCACTTGGATTTTTTCGGCAGATGCTGCGGGTTTCCGTCTAATATAACTGGACTAAAAAGCAATTTGAACGCTCTACAACATTTCGCGCTCGTAATATAAACAAAAATTTCAGTAATATTAGAACATTAATTAAAATACCGTTAAAATTATTGAAATAAAATTAGATAATAGTATATTAAAAAAAAAGTTCTATAAGGCAAGTTTTTTTTGCAAGAGTTCAACTATGGAAAACCAGACACGCAGCGGGGGGTTTAACAAATAACCATTTCAAAAAAAGTCCTTATGAATCGATTTTTTTTATTAGTGGTGTCGCTAATATTTGACATTTAAAATTGTAATTTCAATTTTGAATACAACTTTTCGTTGCACTAAACTTTATTAAAAATGAATTGTGAGGAAACTTGTATGCCAGGATAGTAGATATAAAATCCAAAAATAACATCGCCGTTATGAGCAAGAAATAATGTTGGCCGATGTGATCGAATAGATGGGCGTTCTGAACAGGCATAATAATAAGACATGGCGCGTCCAGCGTAGCGTTAGAAGTTGCTCTTCGGCTAGTATCGGTATTCCTTACGGTCACCGCCTGCATTGGCCGATATGATCAAGTTGGCCGATATGAACAAAAATAAAAGTGGCCAATATGAACAAGTTGGCCGATGTGAACGCCCATAATTGGCCGATGTGATCGTTGGCCGATATGAACGTTGGCCGATATGATTTCTCCCCTTTCTTAGATATTCCGCCAGCGTTGGCCGATATGATCGCGTTGGCCGATATGAACAAAAATAAAAGTGGCCGATATGAACAAGTTGGCCGATATGAACAAAATCTGATGTTGGCCGATATGAACAAGTTGGCCGATATGAACACCCAAAATTGGCCGATATGATCGTTGGCCGATATGATCGTTGGCCGATATAAACTGACCCCATTTCTACAAGCATCCTGAGGTTTTGTGAGTTGGTGGCTGATTGTTAATGGACAGTGCGTCTTAGCTGATCTGTGTATGAGATGTAAGGAAGTGAGACATCTTAAGAGGTTTTGGAGACATTGAAAGTGAGAAGAATCCAGGTGGGTTTATTATTGATTATATTAAGGAAATCTGAAATAAAAGACAATTAAAGAAGTATATTGAATTATAGTTAAACACTTGTCATATAATATTCATTCACAAAAGTTGTAAAGGGTTTATTTATGTCACATTTTATTGAAAGTGTCGTTGAGGGCCGTTTGAAGCAAAAGTGACAGAGCATGTCATTAGTCAATTTCAAATTCAGAATTAAAAATAAAAAAAGCAACTAAGAAGCAACTAGATCAATGAACTAACCCTGATAAGAGTCTCATAGCAATACCGGCATTATTATTAAAAAAGGTTTCAATTAAATAAGTCAATATCAAATATTATTTGAGCTGTTACTAAATAGTAAAAAGGTGCTGCAACAGTAGAGCCACAACATAATTAAATTGGCAAGCTCAACAATGTGGTGCTTCCATAGCATAAGTAAATAAGGCACTCAACGTGAAGCCACTGCAATATATACAGGGATTGTAAAAATTCGCTCCCAAGTGGTTGGATATTGTGTTCTATTTTATGATACAAAATAAAAAGAAAATAAAGACTACAAAAATTTCAAATTTTTTGGAAAAATTCAAAATAAAACTACAAGTTTATTGCAAGACTCTAATTAAACGACGCATTCTCTACTAGTATATACCTATAGTTTTACATGTTAAAATCACAAATAATGCTAAACAATGCAAAATACACAAGTAACGTCAAACACTATGGTGTTTATTAAGGCACTCCATCTCTGTCTATACACATAAAGTACGTTTTTTTCATATAAAAATTTTCAAGGTCAAGATTAAATTGGCAAAACTGCTTTTTTTTAATTATTAGAAAATTTATTTTGGTCAGGTTTTTCTGTAAACGACTTGTGTCATTATGACATTTAAAATTAAATTGTCAGCTTTTCTTTTTTGAAAATGAATATGCGTAAAAAACAGGATCTTTTAAAATGAAATGTAAAAAGAGCAATTCTGAAGTGTGCAGAGGAACTGTTGGATCTGCAGCCTAACATGCCAAAAGAAGAACTTTACGAAAAATTACCTAAAAACAAAACTGCTTTAATGCCATATTTTAAATTTCTCACCAATTTTTAGTTCTAAAAAGTTACTAAAACAAATTCGACTAACATATATTTTTTAAAGGAATCCAAGTAATGCCAACATAAACCCTAAATTCTTTGACCTTCAAAATTTTTATAGGAAAAAAACGTACTCTAGATACTGCCATATTATTATCTTCTTGAAGCTGACAGGGGCTATTTGACCCATCAAATTGCCCATTGTGACAAGGCCTGTTTGCTCAAGGTCAAATTGCATCTGTTACTGTCAATGTCAAGAACATATGATAGCAGTAGGTACCATAGATCATTATTTCGCTGCAAATAAAATGATAGTAGGTATATAAGCATTTAATCCCAGGGAAGTTTAGCAGTTGCATCTTCAGTAAAACTCAAAGTGTTTAAATAGAGTTCGTTCAAATTTGATTTAACATCTAATTGGCCATGATCGTTTGACAGTTTTCACGTTGTAAACGTGGCTTTAGAACTTTATATTTTGGGGTTACCTATGTCATTTTTTATGTGCATTATTGCCAAACCGTATAAGACCTGTAACAAATCGTTTCCTAGCTCCTCCGTTGGGAGGTTAAATTGCGATAAGATGTCTCGTACTCCTTGGTAATTTTATAAATTATTTGCCCTGTTCGTTTATTTAGCTAGCTCAGTGTGCATGAAATTCTAACGCTAACTCAGTGCGTGGCTTTAAAGTGTCAATACCTGCTAACACAGGAAGCTGGTCTGCACCTGCAGTGCTCTTGGGGCTGAAACTGACTTCAAATAACATGAACAAGGAAAAGGAAATTGAATTCACAAGTAAACATAGATGTATTGACCTTTGAAACACATACATAAAACCATAAGGAAAACACAAGAAAATAAAGTTAAACACTGAATTGAATAACCATTCCTAAAAGTGATACCTAGCGTTAAATAACAATAAATAATCATAGGAAGAACTAGGGGAGGTGCATACGATTTGATAGCAAATGATTTGTGATGCGATGACGATTTTTGCATCACTACAAACAATTAATTGACATGCCATAGGTTTAGTTTTTTAAATGAACCATCATATCATTTTTTACGAAATTTTAAAACGTCTTAGGTCTGAAATAGAGAAGGCGCCACTTTGTTACGTCCCTTTTGACGTAAGCGTCTATTTTTCTTTATTTCCCAGCGTTATCTCTAGCGATTTCAGTATCTCCCGTGTATTTTCCCCGAATAGTTACTTAATTGCTAGGTTTTGTTTAAATGATATCGTTTTGTCTACGACTGTAAGGTTGAATTTAGTCACCTCTGTGTGATTGATTTGGGTTCTCCCCTTCGATATATCTGCAATTTTGCATGGGGCCATAATAACGGATGCTAAACAACTTATCTTAATGATGTTTTGCCGTATTCAAAACAGAAAGGGTACGTTACCTGAACAGAGAATATTTTTTAAGTATGCCAAGGCCCTCTTCATACGACGCCGGCAGCCCGGAGGCGGGGACTTTTAACATTTGTGCCAAAAATCAAAAGTAATTTTTTTAGCTCAAAATTTAGTATGTCTGGACTATGTTATTATCGCTACAACTAACATGGGCAAACAAAAATGAAATCAGGCTTGGCTTTGAAAATTGAAACATATGTCGATTATTAATTCACATTATGTTGATGTTTTAGAATGAACAAGCTAGCTTTACATAACCTAAACTATTGCATAACTGTCAGCAACTGTCACGTCAAAATAAACATAAAAACCAACACTTAAACAATGTTACATCTGCTACATCAATAATTATTACGTATAAATTTATAAGAACTGCATGTGCAATTTAAAATTTGATAATTTAGACAACTTGACACTTCTGCTATTATAATAACTGTCATATTTAAATTTAAAACATCAGAAGTAATAGAGCACATTACTTAATTTTTTCTATGCCAAGCTTCATTTGGTTTTCATTTGCTCAGATGTTATAATTCCTGGCGCTTCAGGCACATTCTTGTCAAACGAAATGAATACAAAAAAAATAATTCAAAGGAACGTCCATGGTCGCTTGGGGTTTTTTTTTTTTTGCTTAACAGACTGGGACCCCATCGTGATGAATTGCCGAAGATCCTTGCTCAGATTCATCGTCGGTTCGTCTAAGAGAAAGGCAGTTTATTGTTTGAGCTTCTGTGTGACACTTGTTGCTCCGAACTATCATTGGGATCGTCTCCATCCTCGCTTATTATAAATGGCTCAAGAAATCATTTTAATTAACACAAAAATACTACTAAGTTTGGAAAAAAGTAAAAAAAAATAGAAAATTAGGATTAAAATAAATGCTCCTTGCTTATTTTCATAAAAAATAATCATATAATGCATGCTTGAAGCAAGAATAAACTATTATTTCCAAATACAGGGTGTAAAAAAAGTCTGGAATATAGCAAATATTTCAAAAACTACCGGAGATGAGTTTTTCAAAATTTCCAGACTTATATAGGTAAAAACGGCGCATCTAGGAAGGACAAAACCGTTTCTGTAACTATACAGGGTTAGTCAGAAAAAATACCAACTTTTGTATTTTAAATTGGACACCCTGTATATTACCGAGGAATCAAATAGTCCTTCAAAAGGCAAATTCAACGATATAGGGTTTGACGGACTTATCTGTCAAAATGACAGATGTGGGGTGACTTAAAGAATAAGGTTTACAACAATAGACCGGTTAATATTGAAGCTTTAAAGGATCATATTAGAAATGAGATACGTCAAATTCGATGGGATACTTTTGACAACGTCTTACGAGAATTTAAAGACAGTATCCGATCGAATTTGAGGTATCTCATTTCTAATATGATCCTTTAAAGCTTCAATATTAACCGGTCTATTGTTGTAAACCTTATTCTTTAAGTCACCCCACATCTGTCATTTTGACAGATAAGTCCATCAAACCCTATATCGTTGAATTGGTCTTTTGAAGGACTATTTGATTTCTCGGTAATATACAGGGTGTCCAATTTAAAATACAAAAGTTGGTATTTTTTCTGACTAACCCTGTATAGTTACAGAAACGGTTTTGTCCTTCCTAGATGCGCCGTTTTTACCTATATAAGTCTGGAAATTTTGAAAAATTCATCTCCGCTAGTTTTTGAAATATTTGCTATATTCCAGACTTTTTTTACACACTGTATATGATAAACAATTTTGCCTTTGTCCTTAAATCAAATTGTTTAGCCACTATGTTGATTTTTTTGGTATTTTCCAATGTAGCGAATCATTTTTCAAAATTTAAGAGGGTTCTCCACAATGGATCTTTTGGGACTTTTTCGTGGTGATTCTAAGGGAGCTTAAGAAAATATTCTCGCAAAAATGAGCTATTTGACAATTAGTTCCGTCTGCAACCAAATTTCGACATAACTTGACTGTACAATATGGAAAGAGTAAAATGTTTTTAGCAGTTGTGAGCTATGGTTCATTTAGTTGCGATGTTTTTTGTTATTCTGGACGAGAAAACAGAGTGGTTCTGCATAATGGTTTGCAAATATTAATTTTGTGCACTCTTGATTAATGAGCGCCAATATCATGTATCCAATACTTTTATTATTAATAATAATAATATAATAATAACTTCCAGTTCGAAGGGAAATCCGAAGGAAATCCCACCGCCTACTTCATTTAACCTAGACAATTGTTGGAACAATATTGTTCTGCAATTCGATTAGCAGAATCATTATAAGATATTTTTATTTTTGTCCAGTCGTGGATAAACTAGTATTGCGATTATAGATTAAGAATACAAAGAAGATTTAAAAAGAAAAACAAGCACGGTGTTAGTACAAAGTGGCTGTACTCTATTTCTAAAGTAAGATTTTTAATTTAAAAGACGTTTCCCTCTGTTTGTAATTTGAATTAAGAGAAATCTTAATTTAATTTTAAAAGGACTAATACTTAACGTCTTTAAATCGAGGGGTAGCTTGTTGTAACCATTAACGACACAGTAAGAAAAAGAGCCTTTAAATAACGCAGTATGATGTATAGGCGGAGTTAATAGACCAAAAATAAGACGTACACATGAATTTTGTAGTTTCTGAATCCTCTTAACATCTATAGAAGTAAGACAGGGACCATAGACTGCATCACAGTAGTTCATTCTAGACAGGACCACAGAGTTACAGAGTTGGATCTTAATTTTCTGATTAAACAGGTGTCGACCTTGATATATAGCTTTGATATTAAAAATATTATTGACGAAGATTTAGAAGATCTCCATTCAATATGTATTTTTGATGTAAAGTTGGCCATAATAATGAATACTGTCGAATATGCCTTTTTGCTTCCGCCAAACAATTTGTAGTTTAAATTAACCGGATTTTCTTTGATATAGAAAACTGTATTACCGATATGGTATCAAACGGATGAATGCAATGGCTGTTTGTAAAATCGGATAATAAAAAAGTATTCTTTAAACATCTGCTACAATAGTAACTTTAAACTAAAAATGTCTTTGATCTGACTTTAAAACTAACAATTATTACCTTATTATACCTACCGATTGTAGTATTTAGAAAATATTGTATTTTCATAGAAAGCAAGTGCTTTTAGTGGTTTTTTCAAAACAGGACTTTTACCTTCGAGCAGAAAAACTAAGGAGGTAAGGTATGGGCAGCGAGTGAGTGGACCAAAGTGGTTCCTGCATATGCCCGACACCCGGTATAAATTTAAAAAAAAATCCTAGTTTTTTAGCTACAAAACCTGCTATATAGGTTACTACTTCAAGGCTAAACTGCGATAAATTAATTTGTCCACAAATAAAACTATAATTATTAACATCAATAAAGTCTACTCGAAGGTCACTGACTTTCAAAATATGTACACAAAATATGCGTCGCAAATGATGTTATAACTACAAAAATGGACTTAACGGTATCAAATAACAGTAGAAATTTACTTACCGATGGAAATGTATGCCTGTTTTCCTTGATAAGGAAAGGTAAGGATAAGGTTAAGTGTCCAAACACGCAAAAAATCAAGTTTTATACACAAATTACACAATTAAAGTCACTACACTCTATATTTATGGTAAAAAATATCCTAACGCCTAGTTTTAAACTCAAAACTCACAAATAAATCGCTAAAACAAAACTGACTTCTGCTTCACACTGGATTGACAGATCAAAAGTGGCTCTTCAAGATGGCCGTTTCCGTCTGCACAATTAATTACCCCTTCTCCCGTTACACTACCTCCTTAGTTTTTCTGCTCGAAGACTTTTACACATACCGGGTGTCCATTCTCAAAGTCGAACATAGGGAATTAACATTAGTGCATTCACACGTTCTTCATGGAAATAATTCATTTTTCTGTAGATAATTTTAACAGACGTTGACGGAAAATATCTGATTTACGCCAACTAATTACCATTTGTTTTGACAAATGCTATCGAAATTGAAAAGCAAGGCATGGCATATTTAAAATTTTCCCAGTTTTAAATTAGTATTTTAAAATAAAAATCGCATCTTGAATATTATTATTGGGATCATTTGATGCGGAATAATTTTATCTTTCCATTGATACCATTACCTTCCCTGTAAGTTGAATTGGCGAGCAGGAATCGGCAAAAACGTTCAATACAATGTTAATCGCCTATGTTCGACTTTGAGAACGGACACCCGGTATATTTTTTTAGGGCGAGGTGCGTCTCCATATTAGGCAATAACCTTATAGGAGATTCGAAACACACTATTTTATCTCACTCTGTCTAACACTGTCCCACTCATGTCTTTTGTACAAAGGTGCGTATTTAGGTTAGCTGCAGTTTAAGATTGGCCTATACCTACTTAATACAAAAATACCTGGGTAATGCAAAAACATGTATATAACCGTAAAAAGGTTAATTTGTCTAAGTGAACGGTGGCGCTGCAGTCACAGCCGTGTCTCGATGCAGCGTTTTGTACATTTACAATACACATTACGACCATGTTCACTGCTCATTACATCGTCAACTGACAAATATTTAACAGTAACACAACAATAAAGACATTAGCTTGTTCGTAGCAACTACGAGGCGCCACCGTGATACTTCTAAATGATCACGAGACTACATGGGCACATTTTAGGGCTAAACAGTCTATAATTTTACAAAGTTACTAAAATACAAATAAATACTTAGAGCGCCAAAAACGAAAGCTCATAAATTCAAAAGCTGCAGTTAATCACAAGATGATTTTAAAGAGGGTTACAGTAATAAAATATACAGTATCCAGTACGGGGGCTTCTTATGTGTAATTTCTGCAGTGCCTCGGGTGCACCCAATAAATAGCAAGGTAAAATAATAGTGCTACCTCAAATATCACAGATCCGTCTCATAGGAATGATCACAGGTTTGTACAGACAATGAACGATCAAATGTAAAGTTACAAACAGACTTACGCCTATTCAACAAACATGAAATGTTAAACGTTGAAATAAGATTCTGAAGGTAGATAGAATACCATATCACCTACACAACTTAAGCTTCGGCGAGGCCTGAGGGGCGAACTTAACGGAGGTATGCGTGAAAAGACGACAAGCAAAATGCAAAAGTGACAGGCATGAAGTAAGAGGTAAGGAGACCGATCCCTAACATAACTCGTGCTACACACTCGTTTGTAACTTACACACACGTATATTAATGATGCATTTATCCCACTTGAATAGTAAATAACTAATATTCAATTCAAACATCACAGGATAAGGACAAAACACTCAAGATCTGGCGAGCGACGAACCGCAGCTATCTGGACTATATTACAGCATATAACAGAAATAATGAGCCACGTCACGCCCAAATAATAAAAGTCACGACTAATGTCACAATCCTCCAGCCGAGCTCGTAACCGGACGCGCAAAATATAAATATTAGCATTAAGGGCTATTTTACACCGACTCCTGACTGGTGGACATCTTATTTTGGTTATTATAAACTGAAATTGTCCACAGTGCAATGCCTACTGTTACAGTAAATTAGATTAATACTAGTAGTTCATGTGACATGTAATAGAGCATAGCCCTCTCTAAAGAAGGCCGTGGCCGCACAATATGGCAACAGCGCATAGCCTAAAAGCCGACGGCCGATGAATCCGCGAACGTGAGCAAAAGAATTTATTGAATGTGATAGAAAAATTCGAGATATTGTTTTCAGAATGGGTGACAGCACTACAATACAAGTAAAACATAACCACAAATAGTTTTATTAGACAGTTAGTATACAAAACACGTTTAAATTAATAAAGATAAAATAATTCCTACGACAAAATATCCAGTTTTCTTTTATTTAATTTAGAGGTTGACCCTTTTTTGTGACAATTTGTACGATCTTACTTTTAAGTAATTATTTAAAAGAATGTTTGCTATGGTAGACATCATATGTTGAACTAATACCCATTTGAAATTACCACAGATACAAGACTCTTGCACAATAGTGTTTGCGTCCTTATTAGCAGAAATTGCTGCAAAACTTAAGCTACACAAAATAGTTTTTTTTTTCAGATTTTAAAAACAGGGACTCAAATTTTTCTGAAACTAAAGCTTGTGTTATAGGTACTTATAACAATGGTGCGTACAGCTAAGACAAAATTTGATGGTACACATAAACTTCCTCTGTCTAATTGTCGAAAATAGTCATCATCACAACAATTTTTACTATTGTTAATTAAATTTAACAATCAATGCAACTAATTTGTTTTGACACTTTAAAAATAGAAAAACCGCAATCATAAATCATAGCCAATTGATCGATTTTAATGTCACTTTTATTATTTAAAGTTTCTGAAAATGCGTCATCAATTATTTTATCATTATGATATTCTTGATTAAGCTCAGTAACACCGGAAGGCAAAGATTTTTTTCTATTTGATTTATACGTAAAGATACATTTCCATATTGAGAAGATCGTATTCCAAGAAGGCTTTTAGTTCGTAACTGTTTTTCTGCGTCTAGAACTTCTTTTACTGTAATTAACCCCCGTCATTTGTATGTACATTCCAATATCTCTTAGGTCCGATGAGATATCGTCTTGGCGTTTACTTGCAAAGATTTTGCTCTAATCAACCCCTAAAGGTGTGAATCTGAATTAGGGGTGCATTATAGAACCCTTTATATCTTCTGTGTTTGTTGAGTTAAAACATTATGTTTTGGAATGTACCTACCTAGATCATCATTTAGTTTGTATAAACACTTTAAAATGTTATTCTCATTGTTATACTTCAACCACAGTTTTATCAAGTCTATACAAGGGTACGACAATTACATACACATTTCCAAGGGGTATATGAAGCATAAAAGAATGCTGGAGAAGTTTTTTCGATAGAATATTATTTCTCTTTTACCTACAAAATCGTTTTGCGGCATTTGTTGGTTTAGCGTATTATGTGAGCGGCGAGAGGGAACTCTAAATTCATTTAAGATTTAGGAAAAACAAACGTTTGCATTCCGTACGTCGTACGAAGAACGGGCATCTTCCTAGTATCAAATAAACCAAGCAATAATCTTTGTATTAATGAATACAACACACAGAAAGTAAATCCACAACGTAGAATTGCTCACCGCACACGAATCAGCTGTTTAGTCGTCGGCCGTCTGCGCGCTGTTGCCATATTTCAAGGAACACGGCCTTCTTTAGAGAGGGCTATGAATAGAGGCATTGAATAAACTGCATTATTCATAGCACACAACATGGTGACAGCGGTGGTGCTTTTTTAATTCAAAGGACTGGACAAAAGTGAATTAAACTAGAGGAAACCACCTGAACCAAGAGAACCGCTCAAGGAGAAGCAAAGCAGCAGAAGCAAAACCCTGATCGAAGCAGAACCAGGTACGAAAATTAATGCAAGCTACGCGACAGTTTTAGGAACGAAGTTAGGCGTAAATGCAAGACGAAATCGCACAAATACATACGACCTAAACACCGAATAGTTCAAATAAATCATATGGAAAAATGTCAACATTACCGTGCCCGCAAGCACTGAAGGTGAAAAATGGACCTGAAATGAACGAAAATTGGAAATATTTTCGGCTTTCTTACGAAAATTATGCCATAGCCACAGACTTGGTGAGTAAACCACCACACGTACAAGTTGCTACTTTGTTAACGTTACTAGGGCAAGAAGCATATAAAATCTATGAAAACCTGCCGCTACGAAGCACTGAAGTTTTCGACACGACCAAAAAAATATTGGATGCGTTGGAAAAACAGTTTCAGCTTCAAAACAATATAATATACAATAGGTACGTGTTTAATTTATTGAAACAAGAGGAAGACGAACAGGTAGATTCATATATAAATCGACTGAGGGAAGCAGCCAAATCGTGTGAATATGGATCTTTAACCGAAGAACTCATACGAGATAGACTAGTGTTAGGCATACAGGACAATAGTGTACGCAAAAAACTATTACTGGATACAAAACTAACATTGGAAACAGCTATGACAATGTGTCGAATCAGCGAACAAACAGAAACTCAACTAAAAGACATGCAACGGAACAAATCTGGGGAAGCGACCAATAAAATTAACCAGGAAAGTAAATACAATAAATCAAAGTGCAAATATTGTGGTACAAAACATGGTAAAACAGCAACACTGCCCAGCATTTGGAAAAAAGTGTAAAAAATGCAAGAAAAGGAACCATTTTATGGAAGTGTGCAAAAGCACTAGCAAGAAAGAAAAAGTACGTCAACTAGAAGATACGGAAGAATCGAGTACAGAAGATAGTTCTACTGATTCAGAAACCCAAAGCGTGTATGCCATTACAAATAAAAACGACAAAAAGAAAGAACTATTCACAAAACCAGTACTGCGAAGAGGTGCTACAGAAAAAACTTTTAAATTTCAAATAGACACTGGTGCAACCTGCAATGTTATGGAATGGGAAAGTTATAAAAAACAAAAGAAAATTTAAAGAAGTCAACTATTAAACTCAGATGTTTTGGTGGTCAATTAATTGAACCAATAGGTCAGTCGCATGCATATGCTAAATTTCAAGGTAAAGAATGTAAAATTCAGTTTCAAATCATAGATACTGAAAACAAACAAGCTCCATTATTATCTGCTGAAACTTGTAGACAGTTGGGTTTAATTACGATAAATGCAAACTTGTGTAAAATAGATCAAATAAATATCTTAACAAAAAAAATTTGACAGAACAGTATCCAGATGTATTTGAAGGTCTAGGAAAGATACCAAAAAAGTATCATTTAGAAGTAAACAAAAAAGTAGAACCAATGAAAGATCCACCACGAAGATTACCAATACCTATCACAGAGAAAGTGAAAAACAAATTGGACGAATTAGAAAAACAAAAGATAATTACAAAAGAAACGGAACCCACCGACTGGGTAAATAACATGGTAGTAGTTAACAAGAACAATAAAATGCGCATCTGTTTGGATCCAAGAAATTTAAATAGAGCATTAAAACGCTCAGTTTATCCAATGCCGACAATTGAAGAAATGCTTCCCAAGTTAACAAATGCAAAAATATTCACAGTAGTTGATGCTAAACATGGATTTTGGCAAATCGAATTGGATGAAGTAAGTAGCAAGATGACGACATTCAATACACCGTTCGGTAGATATCGATGGAACCGGCTTCCGTTTGGTATTGCACCGGCACCTGAGGAATTCCAAAGGCGCTTACATGAACACACCCAAGATTTACCAGGAGTAATTGTAATAGCTGATGATATCTTAATATATGGTGAAGGAAATACATATGAAACGGCAGAACGCAACCATGATGAAAACATTAAAAGGCTAATGGAAAGAGCTCGGAACATAAATTTAAAGCTAAACAAACAAAAAATCAGATATAAACAAAAAGAAGTTAAATATATAGGACATATTCTAACAGAAGGGGGTGTTAAAGCAGATGACGAAAAGATTAAAGCAATCTTGAACATGCCAAAACCTACAAATAAAGAGGAGTTACAGCGCTTCTTAGGATTCATTAATTATTTAATGAAATTTATGCCTGATTTAGCTACAATATGTGAACCGTTACGACAATTATTGAGACAAGAGTCAATATGGCTATGGACACATGAACAAGACACAAGTTTTAACACTCTAAAAGAGAGAGTAACAAAAACACCAATTTTGAAGTACTATGATGTACTTCAAGATATAACATTACAATGTGACGCGAGTGAATATGGTGTGGGAGGAGCATTAATCCAAGAAGGACGACCTGTAGCATTCACCTCAAGGACGTTAACACCAACGGAACGAAATTATGCTCAAATCGAGAAGGAATGTCTTTCTATCGTCTACACCTGTTTAAAATTCGAAAAATATATATGTGGAAAGAACTTCATTACAGTAGAAACCGACCATCAGCCATTATTATCAATATTTAATAAATCGATTCTTCAAGCTCCGAAAAGACTACAAAGACTGTTGCTTCGGTTACAAAAATATGACATCAAGTTAGTATATAAAAGAGGCAAAGAAATGAAAATAGCTGATCTTTTGTCAAGAACTGTAGACAAAACCAAGTGGAACAAGAAACATGAGGACAAGGACACTATAATCTATAAAATCTCGGAAGAATTTGAGAATATAAACCAACTAGCAAATTTAAACGTAACGGATACAAGACTTATACAAATACAAAAAGAAACCAATAGCGATCCCGACCTACAAGCTTTAGAAACAATTATAAAACAAGGATGGCCAGCTAACAAAGAACAAACTCCCTTTAATACCAGAGAATATTGGAAGGTAAGAGATGAACTGACAATACAAAATGGAATAATTCTTAAAGGACAAAGGTTAGTGATTCCGAAAAGTATGCGAGCAGAGTTATTGAAAAAAACGCACAGAAGTCATCTGGGAATTGAAGCAAGCAAAAATAAAGCTAAGGATACATTATACTGGCCACATATGTCAGAAGAAATAAAAAATACTGTTCAGCAATGTAAAATTTGCCAACAATACTCGACAAAACAACAAGCAATGCCCATGCAAATACATAAGACACCAGAGCTTCCTTGGCAAAGAGTTTGTGCAGATATATTTACAATAAAGAATGAAGAGTATCTGGTAACAGCAGATTATTATTCAGATTTTTGGGAACTAAACAAATTAAAGGATTCAACATCGGAAACCATAATAAGAAAATTAAAGAAACATTTTAGTAGGCATGGAATACCACAAATCTTAGTGACCGATAATCAGACTTCATTTGTTAGTAAACAATTCAGAAAGTTTACTCGAGAATGGGAAATAAATCATACAACTATATCTCCATATAACAGTAAATCAAATGGAAAAATAGAAGCAACTGTAAAGATTGCCAAGAAAATCATTAAAAAGACGCAAAAAGAAGAAACCGATATGTGGTTAGCCATTTTAGATTGGCGAAACACTCCATCACATTACATGGATGCCAGTCCAGTACAACGGCTAATGAACAGAAGAACAAGAAATTCTATTCCAAGTGCACCAGAATTACTGAACCCAAAATTGAAGAAAAGGTAACCGACAAAATCAAATACAAAAAACAACAGTATAAAAACAAATATGATAAAAAAGCTAGAGCTGTACCAGATTTAGAGGTTGGTGAAGAAGTTTACATGCAACCCCTACCAACAGGAGAAGTATGGCAAGAAGCAAGAGTGAAAAACAAATTAAGTTCGAGATCATATGAAGTAGAAAAAAGTGGTACAACATACCGACGGAATAGAGAACATTTAAAAGAAAAAATAGATGGAGATAATGCTCAAAAAGAAAGCCAGATGATAGACATACAAAACACACAAATAAGACGACAACGTACAATAGTGGACGATGGAGAAGACATAACAAAAACAAACGACATGGAAGAAGAAAGAAGTCCCAGATACCAATCGCCAGATCCTCGAAAGACAGTCGAAATAGATTCAACCAGCATGACGTCAAGAAGCGGAAGAGTGGTGAAGAGGCCGGCTCGATATTTAGATTAGGATACTTATATGTTGTTTATTGGATACTTATGTTTTGTTTATTGTTTAAGAATTATGTAGTTATTATAAAGGGAAAGATGTTACAGTAAATTAGATTAATACTAGTAGTTCATGTGACATGTAATAGAGGCATTGAATAAACTGCATTATTCATAGCACACAACACCTACCTACCTAAAACCAACTTATAAAATCACATTTCAAGTTTATAATAGACACAACTACAATTCAAAATAATTAATATGTCAACCAGTCAACGTTAAACCTAACCCCAAAAATAGGAACGAGAATCTTATCCACCAACACTATGCAGTCTAGTGGTAATGATTGTTGCCAATAGTTTCCCTGGAATTTATTTTCATATGAGAAAATTGTTTGAAACTTGGTGCCCTCTTATAAATTTGTAGCGTGTGATACTTGATTTAGGCACGCTCACATTTGTGGGGAGTTGATTAACTATTTCAGTTTGATGAACAATGTCTAATAATGCACCGTGCTCTACAGTGTAGCAATACATTGCATGAGCATTTGTTAAATGATAAAACTACGTTTTATTTTTATATGAAATCATACAATTCGCTCAGGTTTTTGCTAACATGGTTTCAAGCACCTTCTGATCTCGTGTGGAGAAAAAATAAGTCTTTAGTGGGGTTTTAGAGAGATTAACATTGATTTTGAAGGTTAATGTTCATATTGTCACCTATTTCTTAAAATAATACTTTATCGGCAGATAGTATTCATCCAATTTATCTTTTATTTGTCCTGTGACGTTTTTGTCCTGTTGCGCAAACAATTGAACATTGATTTAAATTAATTAAGAGACCCTTATCCAATCGTTTCATACCAATTCAAGTGTTTACAGGTTTAGCACGAAATAAGATAATAACCCGATAACATATCTATCAATTTCTGTAAGTTTTCCTGTGTAGCCATGCGAAGGTGTTTAATTTAGTAGCACAGGTTTCATGTAGACCAGAGCACCATTGTGCAGTAGCTGACATAATATTAAAGAATATTTTAGTGACCATCAGAAAGTCTCCAACCGAAAGGTAATACTAATTTTAATTGTTATTTCTATTTTGAAAAGCACGTTGCGAGTTAATTTCGTCGTGTTTTAAAATAGTCGATAAATTTGCATCTAGAAATTGGGGAAGACTATGTTCATACCACCATACACACCAATGCCATTTTATAGCTCATAGTAAATTTCAAAATAAATATATATGTATGTGATTATTTATCTACCATTTTTGGAGGCAAATCAACAATAAACTTTTCAACCAGTTTTAATAGATTGGAAGTCTCTATTTACCCAATCAAATTTCAAATAGACGGCAACTAACAACGGAAAATAAATTATTTATCTTTGAAATAACAAAATATTTCATCCGTTGTTTACTTACATAGAAAAAATATTGCTAAAACACCCTGGCGCCCTGCAAAACCTAAAACTTTGGTCAAACTTTGCAAATCTACCTACATTCTTTTTTCAGTCTTATATGAATATCAGTCAAGAATATTCGGAATTGTTGACTTATAAGAACTTATAATTCTTCTACCGCTACTAATCGCAAAGCTTTTTCTGTATTTACAAGTCGTCGTCGACTTTTTTTAAATCATTGCCTTAAATTGTTGTTTTTCTTACAATCACATTAATCGTATTACGGAGGAAAAGAAAGATCAAAGCAGTTGTTAACTTGGTGTTGCACACTTTTTTGTCATTGTTCAAAACAAATTTCTGCGTGAAGTTTCTGATTGCTTTCCTAGCTTTTTAGTGGTTTGGATAGCACGATAAGTACTTACATTTATTAATTTAAAAAAAAATGCTCTGGCTGGATATGATTCCACTTCTGTTAATTGGTTTACAAAAACATAAATTCTTAGTCGGTCAAGCTGTTTAAGCTGTAGATCATGTACCCACACCTGCTCACTAACCCACCCACGTCGGTACAAAAACATGTTTATAAAATTAATTTTGAAATCTTTAGTTCCGCGAAAACCTCATTTTTAAATTTCAGTGTGTCTTCAACATGTATGCACAATGGCAGTATACGCGAGCAAAGATTTGCGTAAATAGAGGTTATTTATGAACAAAATAATATGTTGAAAAATATAACCCCTACTATAGTTCATTCAAATTCAAGATAGAGCAAAATCTGCAACCCAAATTACAAATATCAGCAGTAAGTTGATTACTAATATGATTTTATTAAAATTTAGATCAGAGAGATATGGCTTTGTTGCGGTCTTGATGAGTGTCAAAATCAAATTCGAGGTTAGCAGGTTAGGTTTTGCGTCAGTTTGTGTCAAAACCCGAGAGCCCCCTTGGAAATGGGCGGAGCCCGAAAACCCCCTGGAGAGGGGCGGAGGCCCAAGCGCCCCCTTGGTCATGGACGGAGCCCCGTGGGCCCCCTTGGAGAGGGGCGGAGCCCCGGAGTCCCCTTGGAGATGGACGGAGCCCCGTGGGCCCCCTTGGAGATGAGCGGAGCCCCGAGAACCCCCTTGGAGATGGGCGGAGACCCAAGGGCCCCCTTGGACATGGGCGGAGCCCCGTGGGCCCCCTTGGAGAAGGGAAAATCCCCGAGGGCCCCCTTGGAGATCGACCAACGTAATAGGCCAAAAAATGGTGGTAAATTGAATAGAATAGACCGAGCAATAGCACGCGCAGCCCCGTTTATTATAAAAATTTACAAAAAACAAATTCCCCTAGTTTTTGTTGGAAAGTAAAAAACATGATGTGACATGTGACACTCATAGGTAACACGACTCACGAAAATTAATCCTGGTGACAAACCAAACGATTTTTTGAAAAATCTTGGAAAATTTCGATAAGCAGCGGGAAAAATATAATAAGATAACTCGGATTGTATCGCCTATTAACATTTTCGGCAGGCAACAAGCCGCGACTTCGTCTTGGCTTGTACTTGCCTACCTCAAATGTTAATAGGTCCTTACATTCCTTGTGACTTAAATAGCTATTTCCCGCTGCTGATAATGTAAGTCAGTGATACAGTCTTAGTAACAAAACGTGTAACTCGGTGATTATATTTGTTTGCTGCTTTTTCTTGACAACGGAACTTAATATTATTATTAAGTTCCTAGGATAATAAAATTAGCAATGCAAGATGCAGATTTAGACGTTTTGTTTTTAAATTGCAAGTGTTTATGTGACATGTGACACTCATAGGTAACACGACTCACAAAAATTAATCCTGGTGACAGGTGACAAACCAAACGATTTTTTCAAAAATCTAGGAAAATTTCGATAAGCAGCGGGAAAAATATAATAAGATAACTCGGAATGTTTCGTCTATTAACATTTTCGGCAGGCAACAAGCCGCGACTTCGTCTTGGCTTGTACTTGCCTACCTCAAATGTTAATAGGCCCTTACATTCCTTGTGACTTAAATAGCTATTTCTGACACCTTGATTTGAAAGTGACATTGTCGCTTGTTAGGAGATCTTGTGTTAGTGAAAACATACGTTTAGCATTGGTTCCAATAGCAACAGGGGTGGGGGATACCATGCATTGGCTCCCGTTCTTATTAGGTACGGAGAGCAGTATGATTAATAAGACAGAAACTAATATTTTAACAATGACTGTTTGAAAGTTTGTATGGAACACTATTGTTAATTTTTACATAAAGTTTACTGCTTATTAGGTTTTTGCAAGTAATTTCATTTATTCAATCCGTTCATTTTGTTTTATTTAGTTATTAATCAACTTAGATACAATGTAAGCAAGGGAGGAGAATTTTAAATCATTTTATACGGGGTAGTTCAGATAAGCACTGCATTTTTTGTGCAATACTGCTACTGTTTGATGTGATTTATATTACTAGTTTCCGTTTGCAGTTCGTTAATTTCCAGATATGGAATAAAGTTGCACTTTTTATTTTCTGAATACACTACAAAGTGTGTTCTGGAAATTTCTACAAATTGGAAAATTTTAAACCGTCTTTCTTTTAAAACACCAAGAATTATGTGTGTTTATACACTTACTTGAATAAGTCAATTATAACAATTGTTGGTATTGCAAATAAATCGAATAGATTTTCTTAGCTACTTCAAATAGTACATTATGAGCAAAATGGACATTTATCGGCGTCTTGTAACAAATGAATGAATATCGGTATTCGTAGATACTGCTTGTGACAAACAGTGAATATAGTTTTTAAAGGTATTTATGTAAAGAATTGGAGTCATTAGAACTTCTTGTTCCAGCTGCAACCCAAACATCTTATATAAAATATATTCCACAACGCCGCGCCGTTCAGTTGCTGTTGCCACAAGAGAACGAGTAGGTATATATGTTGTGAAAATACTAGTTAAAATATTTTTCTGACACCTTGATTTGAAAGTGACAGTGTCACTTGTTAGGAGATCTGGTGTTAGTGAAAACATACGTTTAGAATTGGTTCCAATACCAACAGGGGCGGGGGATACCATGCATTGAATCCCGTTCTTATTAGATACGGAGTGCAGTATGATTAATAAGAAACTAACTAATATTTTAACAACGAATGTTTGAAAGTTTGTATGGAGCACTGTTGTTATTTTGTACATAAAGTTTACTGGTTATTAGGTTTTTGCAAGTAATTTCATTTATTCAATTGCTTCATGTTGTTTTATTTAGTTATTAATCAACTTAGATACAATGTAAGCAAGGGAGGAGAATTGTAAATCATTTTATACGGGGTAGTTCAGATGAGCACTGCAATTTTTGTGCAATACTGCTACTGTTCGATGTGATTTATATTACTAGTTTTAATTTTGCAGTTAGTTAATTTCCTGATATGGCATAAAGTTGCATTTTTTTCTGAATGCAGTACCTACAAAGTGTGTTACGGAAATCTCTACAAATTGAGAAATGTTAAGCCGTCTGTCTTTTAAAACACCAAGAATTATGTGTGTTTATACACTTACTTCAATAAGTCAATTATAACAATTGATGGTATTGCAAATAAATGGAATAGTTTTCCTTAGCTAATTCAAATACATTATGAGCAAAATGGGCATTTATCAGCGTCTTGTAACAAATGAATGAATATCGGTATTAATAAACGAGGCTGTCATTCGTGAAACCGAAGCGACACATTCCCTTGGTCCTTCGGTCTTGTTGAATCTGCAACTCGGTTTAAGTTATAGATATCATCGACTATTCAACTCAGTTGTCATCTATCAAAAATTGACCAATAAAAATACAAGATTTGACGTCTTTGAGCCAATAAAAATGAACTATTTTGACAATTTTCACTAGTGAAAATAATCGACAATTTTCACTAGTGGTATAGTGAATATTTTAAACAAATGTGATTTTTATTAGAAAAAGTCAATATTTGTGTTCTGTTACTATAGAAATTGCGTAGTTTGTTGCTAGATATACTGAAAACTAATTTGAAAAAGTAGTTTGGTTCCTTGAATAGTCTCTCGAATGCCATTCTTAGTCAAAGTTAAGTAGAATATTTTTGCGGTGGTATCATTACTCATGTCCATTGCGCTTAGGATTAGGACTCGTGTTAGCGCACTCGTCCTAATCGAACCTAAGCGCAATGGACATTCGTAATACCACAGCAAAAATATTCGACATAACTTTGACTACTCATGGTATTATAAGTGACTATTCAACACTATAATAAACATACCAATTAAATTGGTCAATTTGACAGAAGCTGTTAATAAAAATTTACAGTGTTTTTACGCGATCATGATTGGTTTTAATGAATTCAATTTAGTGAGTAGCCATTGACTGACAATTCGCCAAAAAGGTCAAAGCGAAGTTTACAAATCGGCGTCGTTCTAAAAAGAAAGAATTTTTTTTAAGCTCCAATATTGAATTAATAGTGGAAAACCTTAAAACACTTCGCCGTCGAAGTGGAAGTCATATATTTATATTTGTTGAATAATCGTTCCAAATACCACTTAAGGTAAAATTTTTGAAGAGATTTTTTTCGTTTACATAAAAATTATTGCAAATTTCTCCCAACAAAAACTGCTTTTTAACGAAGTTTTGGTTTCAAGAAATTTAAACGCAATAATTTGCATGTACACGAAAAATCTCAAAAAATTTTCACCTTTTGTGGTATTCCCTTGATAATAATCATAGCACTTGTTATATTAATACGGATAATATCTCCACAGATGTTTTTGTCAAGCTTGAATTTCGCAAACAAGTTGTAAAAAATAGCTTTAATTTTTCTTGGTACAATAAAAAAAAAATGCACGGCTTTCAAAAAAATTAATTGGGACGAAAAGACTTTATTCCAAAAGAGTTGTATTTTGCGTTCTGCTTGGACATAGTTGTCAAAAAATCAGTTGGCTGCATATAGCTTCAAACCAAAAGGAAACTCAATAGTCGGTTGTGTTTAAGTATAATAATCAGACTTAGATGCAATGGTTAAAGTTGATCAAACTTAAATGGCGGCCAATGATTATACAGTGAAAGCCAAAATGATTTGTTCATTTTTAATTAGCAACAACTAAATATACCGTGTGTCCACAGGAGTACGCACCATAGAGATAAGATAATGCTAATAGAATATAAATATCAACCAGTGCTATGACCACCGTTCCTTTTCTTGTACCACTTATAACAATATTGTTTCATACAGTGGCGAGTCAGAAGCCAGAAAACAACGTTTTAGGGTGCTGGCGATCACAGTATTAGCCGATCTTTCTATTCTATTAGGTTATCCCTATGGTGCGTCCTCCTGTGGACACACGGTATATTTTACCTATCGCTAATCTATTTGATGATAATTGAAAGAGGAGGCTTTGGAGATATTTTCACAGTTGTCAACAAGACGGGGCGACCTGTGATACTGCAGGGATAAGTATAGAAGTCTTGCGACAGATATTCCCCAATCGACTAATTTCTCGAAACGGTGACCTGGATTGGCCTTCGGGATCTCCTGATATTTGCCCTAGACTTTTTTCCTGGGGATATTTAAAGTAGGGTTTCCAGTCCCGGGATCCGGTCCCGGGACAGTCCCGGGATTCTACCACAAAAACCGAGTCCCGGGACCACAGCCAGTTCAGGCGAAGTCCCGGGACCATGTCAACATGCGTGCGTATACTCGATATCAGAGAATTAGAACGGGTATTCACCGGCGTCCGGCGTATTCTGCATTATTTGCGTTTTGCGTAGACAGGAGAGGTATTATTTTCGGTAGGTTAGAATTAAACCTGTGTGTTGTGTCAGCTACATTTGCATATCTTCTTCTATTTATGTATTTGTCTGTTTTTTTGTTGGATTTAGATATGTGCGAAGAAGCTAAATAATTTATATTTTGGGGTTTTAAGTGTGTTCGTTATTTGTCTGCTAAAGCGTTACAATTAGAATGAATTCCGATTCGGAACCTACCTTCATTCTACATAAAAAAATAAATTTGAAGTCAATATGGCAACAATTTTATATAATGAAGATAAACAATTGGCGAAATGTAAAGTTGGTTCCTACAAAATTATCATAATCAGGGGCAGCTTGACGAAAGGATTACACAAGCACTTTGCAGTTCAAACAAAAGCAAAAGATGAAGAGCGATATCATTTTTAGTACCAGAAGAAAGCAATGAAGTTGTAGACGAGCCCCAACGCAAATTATCAGCACAGAAATACCTTATTAGTAGCTTCAGCGTACTTATGCGAACGTTTTGTCCGTCCGTCCGTCTGTCTGGATCGCCTGTAACTTTCGAACGGCTACAGATATCGAAATTTTGAAAGGGGGCAAAGTTGTTGCTAAGGTCCTGAGCACCTTCATGCGCTATTTGGTTTTGGCGAAAGGTGGCGATTTTCCACTTTGCAAAATTTCCAAGCATTGTAGCACAGTGGCGGCTTGTCCACTTGGCGCCATCTACAGAAGTTCGGTGGTCACGTTTTGAACTACACATTCTGGGTGCACTATAATACTAAGGGCCGGTTGCAGAAAGCTATATTAAGTCTGGTGTTAGCTAACATCGCGTCAAAGTGAACAAAATCGCATCAAATTTTGTTTACTAATGTATTAGTTACCATAAGCATTTGAGATTTGATTCGTTTTTGTTCACTTTGACGCGATGTTAGCTAACACCAGACTTAACATAGCTTTCTGCAACCGGCCCTTAATGTTTTCGCAGTGCTGAAGCTACTCTTTAGACCTGTACTTGAGCAGTTTATTTAACTTAAAACACTTGTTTTTCTTTGGAAATTGCATTCGGAAATTTTGCCTGAACACTCTTTCCTTTTCGGGACCATTTTCGGGATCTTCGGGACTAGTCCCGGGACTTGAAATTTAGCTTGTAAGTCCCGAAAACACTTTTGGTCCCGGGACTTGGAAACCCTAATTTAAAGGGCAAAGTCTTGAAGACTAAACGCAGAATTATAGAGGAGCTCAAAAGAAATATCCGGCAAGAAATTGAAGCTATTCCGCAGGACAAGCTTCAACGAGTTGTGATTATTTTTTTTCCGACGCTTAGAAGTGTGGATGTGTGGAGAAGAGAGGAGGACATTTAACGGATACAATAATCAAGAAGTAAAACTCCCATACTTACTGTTTAAGATTCCATTATAGTTATTTATGTATTTAAAGTAATTATTGTGTTATTGCTAATTAAAAATGAACAACTCATTTTGGCTTTCACTTATTTCACAATATGAGAAATTAAATGCTGTATATGCACCAATTCTTTAGTTGCATTTGAATTTACAATGAAATTTAAAAAGTTTCTGGAAACGACCATTTCTTCTTCAGCTGTGAAACGCTTGATCTCTTGTTGGTTCGTCAAGATGTTAGTCGAAATTTGTCAAAAAAGTTACAACACGTACCTACAACCGTCAATTATAACTGTTTTATGTAATGAATGATTAACAACATTTTGTACAATATGTAAACAAACTAAAAATGGATTAACACGTTGTATCAATTACTTCTTATAAAATTAAATACGTTTCCAGAAATAATCCGTTTTCTTCAATAAGGATAATATTAAAACTTATACTTAAGGTTGCAGATAACCCTCTAGCATTACGTGCAACAACCAAAATTTTATATTATGAAAGTTAAAGAAAGACCATTTAAAAAACTATTTTTATAAAACCTAAAAATAATATACTAACTAATACTTTTTGTAGAATACATTACCAGTCAAATGTCTGAGAAGCGCTCACATGCCAGTTGTACTACAGCGAAAGGTAAAAAAGAAGGCGAGAAACGAAGAGGAGCAAAAGGTGAAAGTGTTGAAACAGAATGGATTCCACAATCCGTAGGAGGAGTAACTGCATCTGGTGGAAGAACGCATCGACATCTCAGGTAATATCAAGTAGACAGTTATCAGTGTTTTATCGCAAACGCAATCAAAAATGTGGACGTTTTTGCGTGTTTTGTTTTTTCCTTCGAATTCAGCAGTAAAATATTCCTTTTGTTGTTCGCAATAAGTATCACATATTTACTGGCCAAAGGCAAAAGCGAATTATTATCAATTATAGCATATTAGAAATTATAACACGTGATTCAGAAAAAGATCCATTAAAGTTACCTTAAACAAAAATCAAGCAAATCACTGCTTGCATTTGAAACATTTGTTCTTAAACTGCATTTCTAGCATGCGCCATAGTGGATAATACCATGACTTAACATATACAAAATTAAAAGACTTCTCTGAAAGCTAGCGGGAAGGAATAGTCTCCGATACTCGTAAAGTCGGGTCCTGTTTCAGGATAGTCAAGAAGGTGAAATGCCAAGGCGCCACCGTAAAAAATCAACCCTTAGCTCGATAAGTCCACCCCGTTCACGGCCGAAGCGGATTAGGTCTGGTGCAAAAATGCTTATGTGTTTGTCAACTAAACACTTAATTGCTTCAGCTATTAAAGTGCAACTTCCCTTTACAATCTCTTAACAATTGTCCACTCAAAGGTTAGACACAACTTTTAAATGTAACTCTCCTGGCAGGCGCGGTTCTTTATTGCTTAGCTAATTTATACGTTTACTCAAAGAAACCCAAAATGTTATAAATGAAGTTTATTAAACTGTTACATGACTGGAAGTGCCAAACAGGCAATCTACAATTACACATAAAATCATTTACAAAATTCAAAAATCGAGTAAACAGTCCGACAAAACCATATCAAACAATAAGGGGCTCCTGTAAGCAACGCAAAGCTAGCTCGACTTAAAATAGTAAGTACAAATTAAAATATCAAACTTTAAGTGGCGCATCTGGAACTGCCTTTGCACATAATAAAACACATAGTAAACGGCGACCAAAAAACATAACACATATATCCTATACATAATAACGAAATACACTGAAATATATGACGATGCACTGAGCATCGCAGAGTTCAGCAGAAAAAAAAATGACGTTAAGCAAATGTTAGTTGCTAATTACATGAACGTTTTTTGGTTTAAACACACACTGTAGTTACAGTTGAATACCTCCTTTTTAAAAGAAGATAGCTTTAATAGGGGATGCTCTGTAAAGGGGTTGGCGCCACCCCAGTTTTCGCTTTGGACCGTTGTGGATACATGGTGCAGTTAGATATATTAATGGCTTCAAACACGACGTCGGTTAAACTTGTTTAAACGCCCCGGATTGACTATTAGCTCACTTTTAAATTTGCTTAAGCGAAAGCAATAAAAACACAAACGTTCTTCCTTTTCATTTACGGGAAGGTAGGCGCAGTTCAAAATCCAGTATTAACGCTAAACAACTGACAAACTGCCACGGCAACACCTTTTCCCCACAGTAGCTTTAACAAATTACTTCAATGATAAACTGGACGTTTATCCGCAACTTCGTTTTACACGAACGCCGGGGCACAAATTTCAAAATCAGGGACTGTTCCAGCATCGCCACTAGTTCGGAAACAAGTCAAGTTTAAAGCGGTATCAGCAACTAATATAACACTACGACAGTTCTCGGTAGCTAATAAGGTTTTGCGCGCTCAATCGGCACTGCACTTAGCATCTCGCCCTGCATATGTTAACTTAAAGGCTGACTTAAATTCCGGAACAGCAATATTTAAAGCCGCCTCTTTCTAAAATTGGTAGGCGCTCAGTGATACTCGCAGCCTCGGAAATGTTAAATGCGTAACGGCTGCTGGAGTGTTGGACAGCGACATGCGGACGCAGCGAATCCTAACTCAGGGGATTAGCACTGAAAGTTTTTTTAACTGGTTACCTTTTCTAGGATCGACGTGCTGCAATAGAAAATTCCCAAGTGCATGTTAAGACAAGTAACCGTATAAACAAACCGGCGGCAGTTTATCGCCGAAAACTCACTAGGACCGCGATAAAACGCGACACAATTCGATGGCAGTCAGCTAGATCAATGGAAAACTGTGCGTTTCTAAATTAGACTCCTCTATTGCGATTAGAACGCGCGAGCTACGTTTGCAAACTTATTCGAAAGCGTGCAGAGCCGTATTTAGCCAAAACGTTCAGCAACGAATGCTAGAAATGGAAAAAAATCTAACATTATGCTTATCTTTTTCTTCCTTGGCATTCTTTAATGTATCTTTTTGCAACATGTTATTCAAAATAAGGTTCATTAAAATTGTTTATCAAAGAAAAAAGAAGTATGTCACTACTTGCGTTTGAACCATTTAAACTACTTAATGCTACATCTACTCTCTGCAGAATTGCTGTACAAATCTAGAATGCAACCTATCAAATTGGAATCTATCAAATTAATTAGACATAAAGATACAGTTGTATCCATTAATCTACTTTCCGAATCAATACTACGTACACAGTTTATGGCTATCTTTCCCTTCCTTGGCCCTCTTTGATCAAATTTATTTTGAATCACTTAGTAGAATCAAATCACCATCACTACCATTTAGTTGTTGTTAGTCAGTAAGATACCAGTCTCTGACTTTCGTTTTTTCTCATACCACGCCTTTTCTCTTTTTATATACTAAACTCAATGTGTCGTATTTGTTGTCGTTTCCTAGATTCATTTCACTAATTCCTCATTTATTGTCCTTTTGAAGTCGTAGATCGTCGTTCTTTACGATGTTGTATTTCTCTTAATCATAATCTCTCCAATTACGTGGCGCTTGAAGAACGCATGCGTTAGTGTTCCTATATAGTACAAGAGTTAAGACAACGCAAATGTCAGCCGCCATTACTGTTCCAAAAATAAATGATAGCATACAAGGCCAGAGTTGTCTTTCTTAGTATGTGTCACATATGAATTTAATTATTTGTCACTTTGACAATGGCAAAAAAGGTTAATTTAAAGCGTTTATGAAAACTACACTAGTAGGTATCTACCACGGATTCTATATAAGTAATCTTTGAGAAAGAGTTGAGACAACGTAAACGAAGTAGGTACAGCATTGGATTTTAGTTTTCGTTTGCTACCCAGACGCACTTTTCCCATCGAGTCTGGTTCTACTTGTGAGTATTCAGTTTATATTTTTGAACTATTCAGCTCTTTGCTTCTCGTTTTTGGGAATTTGTGTCAATGGATATAAAGCCCCGTTCGAATCTAATTTTGAAGCGAAAAATGCAACAACCCGTAATTTCAAAAACTGTAGAAAATTAATTATTTGGGTAACTAATTTTCAAGTAAATTCCATATACATACCTAGAACTCTGCAAGATATGCTATTTAAAGAACTATTGTCACGTAGAAATGGAAGACATATTAATACATTTGCATCAATCAGGGTTAGACCTAAAGTCAAATAAAAATTTGTCAAATATGACATTCTCAGAACTGGTTTCTACAGTAACTATAGGACTTAAATCTGGCGCAATTTCAGACGAAACTGCGTATGCGCAGTGGATCACACCAATCAGCATCTATTCCCGACTTGTCTCAACTCTTATAATATTTAGGAACTCTAGCCTGCGTGACCATCGGACTGCTTTTGGAAGAACTAATAAGGCTGCCTCCTCCGTCGTTTCTATAGCTACCCGCACTAAATAGTCCAGTCAAACGTTGTAAAAAATAATGTGAGCTGAATTTTCGTGTTTTTAAACAACCTATTAAAAGTACCCTTGATCTGACCTTGACCTTCGTAAGTTGTAGGGCGTAGAAGGTGCAAAAAGTTGGTTCTTCGCGTATATCTTCTTTTCTATTGACTATAGGTATAGGATAGTCTACAGAGAAATTGAAGGCTATGAAATTTTGTACAAAAAAGTACTCTTCTAGTTTTTTTTTGGACCAACCGTTTTCGCGTAATGTAATGCTAAACGTCTAAGTCAAGTTTAACAAAGTACCCCATTCCACACCACCTTTGAGGTTGAATATGAAGCGCGTTTTTTTACGTGGTATCCCCTTTTTGGCCTAAATCACTGTCTCAACCGGTCCAAATATTCATAATACTTAATAAAAGAAACTCAAAATAGAGTTTCATTAAGCTTCTTCATCCTCCTCTTCTTCTCCTTCGATGTCATGCCAAAACGTGAATAATTTCTGATATAAAAAATAATAAAGTTTTAGAGATGGAATCACTGATGTTATTGAACATATTGGTGTTTGGAGGATAGTAATTAGTTTCGCAAACTACAGTCCGTATATCCTGGCTAAGAATTACCACGCATTATTCAGAACGTCATGATTTGCATCACGAAAACTTATTGTAGATGGTCTGGTTTGTTTCGTCAAGATTACAATCCTGTCTCTGTATCTTTCTTCCAATTTTTTCTTTATTGTTTTATCATCTGGGATAAAATCTGTCAAAGCTCCTTTTAATTCCGTTAATTTATAGTGACAACCGTCTTTATTATGAATATAGGAAAATATTTGTTCCATAGCCGTTATAACATTAGCATCGAAACGGCGCCGGCGGCCTACTTTATGGTCTGTTACGGGTGCATTGAATTTCACGAAGCAGTTATCATGATATTTTGCCTCGGCGACAACTAGATCTAATTAAAAAATTATGCATTTCTTGACTTGCTTTGAAATCTCATCTTTTCTCTAAAGTATTAAATTCAAAATAGCATCCCAAAAACCGAGCGGTGAGACGTATCTTATCATTTTACGTCGTTCTTTAGGTTTCTTCAGCTTCCCTCCCGCAATACTTTTTTCAAATCAAAAGTGGACTGATTTGAATGTGTTTTTACTTTTGGGAGAACTAACTTTAGACTTGCTAGCCGTATTCTCGGCTTCTCTTTTACGCTTTTACAAATGTAATTTCGTCGACATTCGACGGGAACTGTTATTGTTCACAGTATGAAATACATCCACCTTTCCATCGTCCTTTAATTTTCAAACCACACTGAACGGTTACTGTCGCACCATTTTCAAGCGATTCATTGCTAATGCAAGAAACGGAACCCATGTTTGCTTACACTGAATTATGCACTGAAAACATACACTTCTTCCTTCATACACAACCAATTCAATACTAACACGCAAAACAGGCTGGCAGACCCTACAAGCTGACACAAGTCCGGAGACAAGAAAATTTCTTTGAAATATTTTATTCTAAGAACCTTATTGTTTTAATGTTGTTCACGAAAAACATGATCTTACCTGAAATTCAACTTATACTTTACGGTATTATAATTCAGACCTATCCGGCAGTACGGCTGAGTGGTGATGCACATCTCACGGCATTGTAAAATTTAAGCTCCGGTCTTCTTGGTCAGTACTTGGATGGGTGAACATCTCGAGAGAGGGCGTAGTGTTTTAGCTTAGACAGGCTCAACTACCTCCGTCTAATTTAAAAATGCACATGTCCTCAGCACCAAGCCGCGCCAGGCACCCCGAAACTGTGTAAACGGTATAAGGAGTTACAGATTATGTATGTATGGATGTAATTCAGACCTCAAATCACTTGTGAAACTGGGTATAACTGTAATGTTATACTTCGGATCAACGTTTATGGCCAGTTTTCACGAAAACGGTTGGTCCCCGATAAAACTATAAGAGTGCCTTTTTTGTACAGAATTTTATTGTCTTCGATGTCCCGTCGACTATCCTATACCTAAAGTCAATAGAAAATAAGATATAAGCAAAACACCATTTTTTTTCACCTTTTACGCCCTATACTCATGACGCTCAAGGTCGAATCAAGGGTATTTTTAATATGTTGCTTAAAAGCACTAAATAAAGGTGTATACGAAAATTCAGCTCACTTTATTTGACTGGACGTTCACAGTTTGGCAGTGACTCATTGCCTTCTTTTAACACTAGTCTGACGTTACGTTTTTCAATTTTATGATCTTTTTTAATTAAAAAAAAGTACATTCTTTTGCAGGCAGAAGGTGCATAAACTTGAATAAAAATGTATGCTTATACGGCTTACTTGAACCTGAAGTACTGACTTGAGAGTGACTCTTTTAATTCTTGTTGAAATGATAAACCGTACGTCTCGGCTGTGATGAACATAATTATTGTTGCCGGAATAATGTACTTTGTGATCATTAACTACGCACTGTACATTTCTAGGCAACCCATGACCTCATACCAAGTACTTCGTTTTTTTTTTTTTTTAATTTAATTAGCCAGATCGGCAAACAAATTGCCATACATGGTTAGGTTAAAATATCGTTATTTACATACATACAAAATGGTTATTAGGGCACAACGTGTCCTTCTATTTTTCACAGGATATTCACTTGTTGATTTAATACTAGTTGACTGATTGCTTTGAGTTCACTGATCACTTTGAGTTCACTAGTCACACAGATCTTGTGGTAATTGCCTCTTTAATCTGCTGTGGATACTTCTTTGTCCTAGGTTGTAAAATGCAGCTCCTGGGCACTGATGAAGAGTAGATATGAATTTGTTAGTGGTTTCTCTTATAAAGTCATTCATTTTTAGGATACCAAGTTCTTCATGAATTTGTTCGTTTCTTATAAACCAGGGAGCATTTAGAATTATGCGCATAACTTTATTTTGGAATACTTGGATTTTATTCATATTCATTTTAGAAGTATTGCTCCATATTGGGCAGCAGTAAGTAATTAATGGTCTTAGAATAGATTTGTAAAGTAGAAGAGAACACTCTATTTTTAATGGCGACTTTCTATTCAAAATCGGATACAATAGGGCCAGCCGAGCATGACTCTCATTTAGCTTTTTGTTGATGTGAAAGCTCCATTTAAGTTGCGTGTCTAGATAAACTCCTAAATATTTAACTGCAGAGTCTCTTGGATTCCACTCAATAGTTGTTTGGTTAATTTTTAGTGTTGTTGGGTCTTTTATTCTTTTAAGAGTGAATATTTTGCATTCACATTTTGCTGGATTAACCTTAACTCTCCATTTGTTGAACCATTCAGTTAAGTTATTGACTGCATTTTGTAGTGTTGTTATTGCCCTATGTAGATTTTCATGCTGTGTAATAACCGCAGTATCATCAGCAAACATCAATAATTCAGAGTTTGGCGTCACCTGTATGTCGTGTGTGTATAGACTAAATAGTATAGGGCCCAAGATACTACCTTGTGGGACTCCGGCTTTGATGTTTTTGACGTTAGAGTAGGTGGTGTTGATTCTAATTGCAAATGTTCTGTTTTGTAGAAAAGAAGCTATGATCCTAACAAGATAGGGTGGGATGTTTGTTTGTAACATTTTATATAATAGTCCTTCAGTCCATACCTTATCAAATGCTTGCTGTAGGTCAACGAATGCAACTGTAGTATATTGTTTTAAGTGGTACCCCTTCTCAATGACTTCAGTTAATCGCAAGAGTTGGTGTCCTGTGCCATGTTTTTCCTTGAATCCAAATTGAAACATTGGTAATATATTTTCGTTTAAACAAGTAGTGTTTAAACGTATGCTAATAATTTTTTCCAGAAGTTTTGATAAAGTTGAAAGCAGGCTAATAGGTCTATAGTTTTCCGGGTTGTATTTGGTTTTCCCTGGTTTGTGAATAGGTAAGATGTGGGCGTGTTTCCACTTTTTAGGAAAATAACCCAATCTTAAACACGCGTTAAAGATTGTTACTAGGTAGACAATGGCTTTTCGTGGTAGTTTTTTCAATACCACATTTGGTATCAGGTCTGGCCCAGGAGATTTTCGTGTTTTCAGTTGTTTAATTATCGCTTTTAGTTCACTAGGAGATGTTGGTTCTATTTGGTCACGAATTATTTGTAGATTATTTGAGACGTACCTTTCTATATCTTCTACTAGGTCCATGTCAGTAGGTGTGTTTGGACTGAAGTTACTTTCAATTAAATTTGCGAGCACTTCACATTTGTCCTGGTCTGTTGCATATGTGTTGTTGTCTTTTTTGAGTGGAGGTATAAGTGTGGGTTGTTTTAATATCCGTTTGGTGGCTTGCCAAAGGGTGTTATCTTTTGATTCCAGCTGCTGTATATATCTTTGATAACTGTTTATCCTATAGTTGTCCAGTTCCCATTTAACTTCCCGATTTAGTCGATTAAGTAGTGTACGTAACTGTGGGTCTCTTGTGTTTTGCCAATCTCTTCGTGTTTGATTTTTATGTTTTATTAGGAAGTACTTCGTTATTCATTCTCATTTCATAAATATCATGTGCCTATTCTGTTTCATACCGACTTTGAGCATTCCAGGTTGCACAATTCTGTACAAATAAACGTATTGCTTAGGAAATTATTGTAAAAACTGATGAGATTCGTAATATCTCCATGTCCAATCGCTAATAGCATATGTGGTCCTAAGCATAAACGGGGCTGCGCGCGCTATTGCGCGGTCTATCCTATTCAATTTACCACCATGTTTAGGCATATTACGTTGGGTCATTCCGTTCTGTTACACACAATCTCAGAAAACACAAAATTTCGCGCAAACGCAAATGCCGCCGCTACCGTAACCCGCATTCACTCAATCAGGGTCATCGCGTCTGCATTTTCGTGACGGAAACACACGTCTGGATCGTTCGCCTTTATTACATAGAGGATGATTAAAGCTCTTGTATCTTTAACTCAATTGTTTTTTAATCTTCCAAATCCTCCAGTTAAAAAAAAATCAAGTCGAAATTTCTTACCAACAACTTTTAACACAAGTATATTTTACAGATCTGCGAAAATACAGGATTCAGACTCCACAAACACTGCTAGCAGTTCAAATCATAAAGCAACAGCCGATTTTTCAACTGTAAGTATTTTAGACACTCCTAAATATGCATACTGATATAATTTAATGCATCGTGGCGAACAGCTCCTAATAATATAGTCTGACACCTAGTAGCAGTAAGATTAATGAAATATAGAATTCGCTGTTTGTTTTGGACATTGTTACTACAAACTTAAACTTATTACTGCCAAATTTAATATGAGCTCTCTATTTGTACGAGTGAGTAAAAGTTTATAGAGAAGAATTTTTTGTACTCCCAATCTACAAAAGGCGTCATTCTCGGCAATTCGCTCTCACCCGCTTTCAAATATACAGGGTGTTAAAAAGTGTAATCTTTAAAAGGTAATAGCACTCATTCAAATAAAAAAAGGTTCCTATGAACATAGTTCCGAAAATGCGTCGTAAGTGAGCTACAACCCTGGCAAGGGTAATAGAGAAACAAGAATTTTGTTTAATTAAAATAATACAGGTACTGCAAATTTGGTGCAATTTGGAACATCTACACAATCTGGTATGCTGAATTAGATAACATTGAAAAAATTGGTATTATGTTCAGCAAGGCTAGTTTATGCGATGTGGATTTTAGTCAATTCTGATTAGATATTCGAAGAGTTTGGCCTTTTTTATATAAAATAGATTCTGTTGTTTGAGTAGCCATCTTCCAGAGAAGCGAACCTAAAGATTGAAATTTACTGCTTCAGAAGCGTAGCTTTTTATCCTTCTAGGAGTTGTAATTACACATTTTTAAACCTATGTTCACAATAATTTTATTTCACTTTTAAAGACTACTATTACCCCTTAAAGTTTGTTAATAGTTATTTATGTACCTAGAGCGAAAAATGATGCATTAGGCGTGAGTTCGAAAGTTTCGGGCCGAGCGAAGCGAGGTCCGAAAAAACTCGAACGAACGCCTAATGCATTTTTCGCTCGTGTTGCATACAAAATTTTTCCTACGACTGTAAAATTTTCGAAAATAGGTCTAAACTAGTGTTTTTTGCCATTTCTAATATTTCCAGCGACGTGCAAATTTTACATCAGAATTGGATATTTTATCGCCCATTTCTTATTTTTCTTGACACTTAAACACCGACAATACACAAAATAAAGCATAAGTAACTTTAATCGCGAAAAAAGGTTTAAATCGAATTGACAGTAACAGCTGTCAACTTTGACGTTTTCAAATAGCTGACCACTAGCCGACTTAGGTATATAATCATGAATGCTTATATAAAATTTATGTATGTTGCTATGTATTAAGATTCACGATTATATACTTATTTATTACGGTTGCCGCGATGAACTGATTCAAAACAATCAATTTTTGAAGTACGTCAACAAGGCGGAAAGCTTGATTTTAGAAGCAGTCGTAGGAAAAGAATATTTTAATACCCTGTATGATTTCTTAAAAATGCTTTACTTGTCCTGCCGTCTCGATACAACTTTAAATTTTACTTACCTTTAAGCACTGGTAATTAAAATTATCCATCACGTGTTATCTAATGTAGATCCGTTCCACTTTATCAATTTCTTGAATAAGTTATCTTAGAAAGTACTACTGCTACAAAGAAAAACTAGGGCTATTTCTAAATCCATTATCTATAAAATTATTTTATTTTAGGGAATTAAATGACCTTGACTGTCATGCGAATAATTCAAACCTGTCATACGTCATATCAAATCTTAATATCTTTTGATTGAAAGACTTGTATTTTGTTGAAATCGAAATCCTGTGCAATTCACCGAATAGTTATATCGTTTTCTAAGCAAGGAATAATCCTAGCTCTTAAAACTAAACTTAATCTACACGTAACTGGCAGCAGTGACAGTGATGTGTTGAAATAATTTAACAGTTATTTACATTACGAATGCGGTTGGTTGAATTTTACAGCGCAAGGTTTTACTTTTTAAAGCACGACGCGAGGCGGAGTGCTTTAATAAAACCGATCCCTGTAAAATGCTTAATTTTTTGGCCAACATAATAGATTCGAGATATTACTTTCGAATATCAAAACTTTCGTTGCCATCAAGCCAGCTGCCTTCAGTAAATTTTGCAGTCGGTTCTGCATGAAAACGTGTTACAAGACGAAACCGTCGTTACGACATGAATTCGACATACAAAATACTGAACCGTCAATTGCCCGATAAAACCACACACATCGAAAAATTCTCTGGTTCGTTACCCCAATCATGTAAGAATTGGCTGTAACAAAAGTTGCCGACTAAAACTCAGGCGGAGAAGGGGAAGTTTATTACTACCTTAATTAGGGCAACGACCCGGTAAACGAAATAAAGATGTTAATTGCCAGACGCCACTACTTTACTAAACCAAGAAAAACACAAGCGGGCTCACCGAGAAAGTGGAAGCAGTGACCCAACCTTTCCGCTCCAACCATGGTAGCACTCGGGCAATGGTCCACGTACAGCTGCGTTGAACTTACTCTGCTCGCATTTTTCCTGCCTGAACCTCTTTACAGAGGAATACATCACAAAAATCCACATGCAAACGTCATAAAACTACCAAAAACAGAACAGCTCATTAAAAATGAACTATATTAACGTTGAAAGATGAAAAATGAACATTAAATGAAATACTCGATAAAGGAATGTTTTGTTAACTGTGCAACGTTTAATCTAAATACAGACGGTAAACTTAACAGCAAATTATCTAACTGACTCAAAAACGGTAACAACTTTGATTACGCAATAAAACTACTTACGAACAATAAATCTTGACGGTAAACAATCAAAACTGACTTAATGGCGGTAATTACTATTCAAAATCTTAATTTTAAATGACAGCGTTACGTAAAAATGGCGACACTTGGTCATATAAATGATCACTTCATTGCATCTTGTGTGCTTTAAAATTACTACAAAAGACACAGTACCTTTTAGGGTTTCGGCAGCTATTCCTTGACGTTCTACGAAGCCGCCCATGCCGTGCCCATGCGATTTCCCCAAAATGCTTGGAGAACTGCGAGAAACGGCCGAGGGTGCTATCTGTTGAGCGGGTCTAGACGATATTAAATCCCCAGAGGGTAGAAAACGAAGAACGTAGTCGACAGGCAAAGTTGCGGTTGAAATTATGGACGTTGCCCGATGAAGGCACAAGGCTCCGGTCGAGCGGAACAAACGACCACACTTGTTGCCTTATTGGAAACGCGTGTGTGAGTTACTTATCTTGCTCTCTCTGACTCGCATTAAAGCATCATTATTGCACCATTTGAAGTAACCAAACTCTGCGCCCAAAGCGACAAACAAGCCTGTGCCTGTATGAAACGGCCGACGCTCTGTAGACAAAAAGCAGTTAAGAGTGAAACGTCATTCATGCGGCAAGCAAACATATCTAAATTTAAATCGACGATCATAAAATGAGCCGGGAGACGATAGTATTTGAAATGTAGATGCGTATAACCGCTAAATTCAAAAAGTGCGGTAAATGCGTTGAAAAGTCAAAGTCGGAAATATCAATTTTTTTATCTCTCCAAAACTCAACTGAACGAAGAAGTACGTAACTAGCGTTTCTGCAAATACTCTTTATTACTACAAAACAATTTTTCTTTAAAGATCTCTGAAAGCTTAAAATTATCTAGTCATTTTACCGCACCGGGATGCGTAAGAACACTAACTAACTGTAAGATCGTAGATACAGTGGACGTCAACTGTGTCTGTTGTTTAGAGGTTAGGAAACCAATAAATTATTTTTGCATGATAGAACGATTTTACTTAGTTACCGCGTTTGTTGCCAAATCAGTAAGTTATGTTTACCGTTCTAGAACGGTAAGTAAAAATTCGAGGTTAGCAGGTTAGGTTTTGCTTCAGTTTTCACACAGACTGACGCAAAACCTAACCTGCTAACCTCGAATTTGACATAGACCTACAGTGCCACCAACATATTATTCTGTGGTATAATGTCACATTTTACTGACGTTTGAAGAAAAATACATTTCTATCGTGCAAAAAACGTCATAAGCATCACGAACGTTAAGGAATTGCCGATCTCAGACAAGTGCCTTCGATCGGTAAAATGTCCTTACCGTTCTTAATACTTAATATACTATTAGGGACATCCCAGTTGTCAAATGAAAAACAGCTAAAAAACATTGTCTTAGTTTTTTGTGGTAGCAATAGTACTTCACTGGATCTTAACATGACATCTAATCCATATTATTAGCATTTTCTGTATCGATAGAATCAGGAGACTCATGCGTTAAGCAGTTGCTAATCATTCGAAAAAGATTTACTCATTTCATTATTCTTCGAGTTATTTCTCGACCAATTCTATCGTGATGGTTTTTCTGCTCATTAATTCCAGAATTTCTTTTAGTATTCTTTCGTAATGGTGCTATAGCTAATAGCGGTAAAACAAAAAATGTATTACTTCTTATACATATTATAGAAATCAGTATATTTAACTGTATAATTATTTTCAGCAAGAATATCAAATTCGGAAAGGAACGTCCAATCTGGGAGGCGAATATGAAATAAAAGTAGCTGCTTTACTGTCATTAAGGTGCCTTGGCGACGAAACAAGCAACATGTCGATGGCGATGAATGCTGAGGGATATGGGGACTTCGATGACATTATTTTGTACAAGAAAACTACTGACGGTAAAGAATACTTATTTATGCTCCAACTAAAATTAAAACAAGCAGCGACACCTATAAGGGATAAAGACTTTGAGAAGAAAAAGAGTGATTTCAATATAAAAAAATATCGTGATAGTCTTGAGCAAATTAAGAACGATATTACAAGCAAACCAGGATCAAGCGCCGCTTCATTTTTAAGGGCTGACGAGTACTCGGCGTTTGTTTTATTCACCAATACAAGTTTGAACAACGACACTTATTTTGATAGATACCTTGATCTTTGGCATAAAGAGCTACATCTAACGATCAATTCTAATGGCCAAATGTACAAATTTAATTCACAACATTTCAACATCAAATTTAAAGAACTATATGAACACCTTCCCCAGAATATATTCCTTTTCACAGATCAAACTAGTGTGCACGAACTAGATAAAGAAATTGGAAAAGAAATTTTGTTGTTGATAAAACCTCTTAAACTACGTGGCGGGTTACTTACAGAAATTGTCAACAGGTTGATTCTTTTCTTTGGAAACTGGACGAAAGGACTATTAGGAGGTCACTATTACCTCACGAAGGTGATAGTATGGAAGGTGCTAGCAGAAGAACTACTCGCATCAAACATGCTCCCACATGAAAAACAAGTTTGCAGCAATGGAAATTATGAAACTTGGAATAGACTAATAGCATGCCCAGAATTAGTAATAATTGAAACGGACAATATCGTTACTCGGTTTTTAAATGCGTGGATTGCTAATACAATTCGTAGTTTCAAACAAAAATACAAAAAAATACGAAAAAAAACTGTAATTCTTAAACAAATTTTTAAAATTCCGCGAAGCGGCGAAGAAGCAGATGATATGGAAATTTACGAATGGCTCTGGAAAACTCATCAGCTTCCTCTCCTTCTGAAAGCAAATAATTCCGAAGAACTGAATAAAATAGTGTTTGTTTTGAATAAGCTTCAAGGTGAATTTTCTGTTATTGTGCTAACTGAAACCCAACTTGACTTTGCAATTCCAAGTAACTTAAAAATATTTCGGGACTTTTGTGACTTAAGTGACGCATGCATCAATGAGATACGGCTTCAAGAAGTACAATTTCAAGGTAGAACGGTTAAATTAAAAGATTTGTGTAGTCACGAAATGGTTAATTTGTCTGTTAGGGACGTTGTGCACATTTTATGTGGGAGTTTTCATGTTGGCAATACGTTATGCATTCCCGAAGACTATACCATTGACAGATCCTTAGAAAAGGTCTGGCTTAAGGGTGAAGTTTTGTTAGAAAGATTTGAAAATCTCTTTATAGTAGAATGCAATTCATTAAATGATTTTCAAATTTTTGTGCAGAACAAAGACTTGCGATTGCCAGAATGTCACATTCTTAACTGGCCACTTTTTAATGATGTAGTACATGATCGTTTAGAAGACATCTCGATTATTGTTTCAGATAAGGCGCCTTCTGTTAGTGACGTTTCACAATGTGATCCATTTAAAAGTAAGAATATTCACTATTTGACTTTACACAACAAAACCCATCTTCAGTGGATCAGATCCTCGCGATCTGTTAAAGGTATAAAAGTCTTTAGAACAAATGCTTATTCCAAAAATGTATATCCTCGAGAATGTGTCAGCTTCAATGATAACGTACCACAAACCACATTAATCAGTTCTGATCCAGGAATGGGTAAAACCTATTTTATGGACTACATTGCTTTTTATACACCGGTTGACCTGTGGGTTTTAAGAATTAATCTATTCGAACATTGCAATTACTACAAAACTGTCAGTCGCAGCAATAACGCAATCACGCCCGAATCACATTTGCAAGAATTTTTCAAATTAACAACAGAAAAATGCAATTCTATAACAGAAACCGTCTTTCAAACATATTTGCGATGTAAGAAACTGTGCTTGGTTTTAGATGGTTATGATGAAATACCGTTAATTTACCACGATACCGTCAATGCCATAATTAAGTGTGTTCGTAAATTTGCCTATTCCGTCAATATTACCACCAGACCCATTTTTAAATCCGAACTTGAAGAACTGCTCGACACATTCGCTGTCAGTATTAATTCATTTTCTGAAACAGAGCAAGCTCGCTACCTAGTTCAATATTTTAGTAAAAAGGTTGATAGTGACAAACAAGAACTTGTAAACGAGTTCGTCAAAAAATTGTTTGATTCGATGAAAACAAATTTTAACGATAAAAACCAAGAGCTGGTCGCTATTCCCCTACAAATAAAAATGATAGCACAGATTTTTGACAAGCAATGTGGTAGCTTTTGCCAAACTAAACACTTTACCTCGACACGATTTGATTTGATTGACTTGTATAAGCATTTTATCGAGCAAAGAATGGAGATGGTTTGCGAAAAGTTCGGACACAATACAATGGATATATTGTACGATTACAAAACCCATATGTACTATTTAGCATTGCAACAGCTATTTCCTGACACCGATTTGGGTCAACTAAAAATTAAGAAATTCCTAAAGCGAGAATTTAAATCTCGTCCTGTGTCACTTCAACTTATACAGAAAAGTGGAGTTATAGTCGCCGAAAGTGATACAAATTTCAGATTCATTCATCGGACTTTCGCCGAATATTTAGTGGCGGACTGGTTGTCCGCAAACATGTTTTCAAAAAATAGAGAGCTCGTCCAAATCTTGCTCAGAAAAACTTTTGAACCAAGTTATGTGTTTGTGCGGAATTTGTTTGATCGCATTCTAGCAATCGAATGTCCTCTCTACTTGGCAGTTTTAAACTTTGATCTAGAAAACGCTAAGAAAATCATTGATTCGGACTCCAATCAACTAAAGGTAATCGATAAAGGTGGTAGAAAGGTATTACATCTAATCGCAGCGTGGGGTACACATCATCCCATTTCGACTCATGCTAAGGCAGAGTTAGATCAATTACAAGTGGCAGTTATCAAAGACAAAATGGTAAATATGTTAAAATTAATACCAAAACATTTGTTCATAAACGAAGAAGATGAAGTGTTACAACTTGCACCATTAGATTATGCCGTTGCCAGTTCTAGCTTACACATTGCCGATGCAATTTGTGCTGCTATAGAATACGAAAATCCAATTCTTAAATATGAAACTAGAGAAAATAGTTACCTATTGCGTTACCTAAATAAATTTCTGTATGGTTCGCTTGCATCCATATTAATTCGACAATCTGTACTTAAACAAACAACGGAGTTTATTCATCAAGCGCAAGCTCAATACCACGACCAAGAAAGCTTACATGCAATTGCTAAGAATGATACCGTTATTGTAACACCGTCACTAATTAAGTCTACACATGACCTAAACTCCACAGATTCCTTGGGTTGTACAGCTATGCACATTGCAGTAATCTGTGGTAACGCAGACTTTGTAAATTTATTAGTTTCTAGTGAAGCAAATGTTAATATAAGAGACACAAGCGGTAGAACTGCGCTACATTGGGCAGTAATAACAACACAAGACGATATCGCTAAACTTTTAATAAAGAGTTCAGCCGACATTAACTTGCAAGATAATATGGGAATGAACGTATTACATTACCTTTTAATCTCTACTACCAACAAAATCAGCGACATCTTGAATACCCTTATCGAAAATTGCTATTTACACGAAAGTATCACTATGAAAGATGTCCATGGGAAAATTCCTCTTTTTTATGCGCTACACTACAATCAGACAACAATTATTAAACTTCTCTTACGTTATGGAACTGATATTGGTATAGCTAACAAAACGTCATGTTTGTCTGCATATCAGTCCAAAACACCGACAGAAAATGACAATACCAGCTTAACAGAAATACATTCCTATTCTGACCATGACGGCGCAACACTTCTTCACTGGGCTTCAGAACGCGGTTTAACGGATATTGTAAACCTAATTTTGCAGTTTTCTCAGACCACAGACCACCTAGATAATGACAGAAGAACACCACTCCATTGCGCTATTGACAATGGACATAAAGATGTAGCAGCCCTGCTTCTAAATCGTGGAGCCGATATTCACCTGAAAAACCATACTGGAGCGACAGCTTTGCTTTCAGCTGCTCAGAAAGGTAACAAGGCAACGATTTCACTTCTTTTAAATAAAGGCGCACAAATCAACGACCAAGATCAGGAGCAAATGACGGCATTACTTAGTGCTGCATACCATGGTCATTCAGAACTCGTTGAGTTCCTTTTAGATAACGGATCAGACATTAACCAAAGAAACATTGAAGGCGAAACCAGTATTTTATGTGCAGCTGTAAATGGAAGCAAAGAAACAATTTCACTTCTACTAAATAAAGGAGCACAACTTAACGAACGAGATCAGAAAGAAATGACACCGCTACTTTGGGCTGCACTTCAAGGTCATTCGGAACTCGTTGAGTTCCTGTTAGATAACGGATCAGGCATTAACGAAAGAAACATTAAAGGGCAAACCAGCATTTTATTAGCAGCTGTAAATGGAAGCAAAGAAACAGTTTCACTTCTACTAAATAAAGGAGCACAACTTAACGAACGGGATCAGGAAGAAATGACACCGCTACTTCGGGCTGCACTTCAAGGTCATTCGGAACTCGTTGAGTTCCTGTTAGATAACGGATCAGACATTAATGAAAGAAACATTAAAGGGCAAACCAGCATTTTATTAGCAGCTGTAAATGGAAGCAAAGAAACAGTTTCACTTCTACTAAATAAAGGAGCACAACTTAACGAACGGGATCAGGAAGAAATGACACCGCTACTTCGGGCTGCACTTCAAGGTCATTCAGAACTCGTTGAATTCCTGTTAGATAACGGATCAGACATTAACGAAAGAAACATTGAAGGCGAAACCAGTATTTTATGTGCAGCTGTAAATGGAAGCAAAGAAACAATTTCACTTCTACTAAATAAAGGAGCACAACTTAACGAACGAGATCAGAAAGAAATGACACCGCTACTTCGGGCTGCACTTCAAGGTCATTCGGAACTCGTTGAGTTCCTGTTAGATAACGGATCAGACATTAACGAAAGAAACATTAAAGGGCAAACCAGCATTTTATTAGCAGCTGTAAATGGAAGCAAAAAAACAGTTTCACTTCTACTAAATAAAGGAGCACAACTTAACGAACGGGATCAGGAAGAAATGACACCGCTACTTCGGGCTGCACTTCAAGGTCATTCGGAACTCGTTGAGTTCCTGTTAGATAACGGATCAGACATTAACGAAAGAAACATTAAAGGGCAAACCAGCATTTTATTAGCAGCTGTAACTGGAAGCAAAGAAACAGTTTCACTTCTACTAAATAAAGGAGCACAACTTAACGAACGGGATCAGGAAGAAATGACACCGCTACTTCGGGCTGCACTTCAAGGTCATTCGGAACTCGTTGAGTTCCTGTTAGATAACGGATCAGACATTAATGAAAGAAACATTAAAGGGCAAACCAGCATTTTATTAGCAGCTGTAAATGGAAGCAAAGAAACAGTTTCACTTCTACTAAATAAAGGAGCACAACTTAACGAACGGGATCAGGAAGAAATGACACCGCTACTTCGGGCTGCACTTCAAGGTCATTCAGAACTCGTTGAATTCCTGCTAGATAACGGATCAGACATTAACGAAAGAAACATTGAAGGCGAAACCAGTATTTTATGTGCAGCTGTAAATGGAAGCAAAGAAACAATTTCACTTCTACTAAATAAAGGAGCCCAACTTAACGAACGAGATCAGAAAGAAATGACACCGCTACTTCGGGCTGCACTTCAAGGTCATTCGGAACTCGTTGAGTTCCTGTTAGATAACGGATCAGACATTAACGAAAGAAACATTAAAGGGCAAACCAGCATTTTATTAGCAGCTGTAAATGGAAGCAAAAAAACAGTTTCACTTCTACTAAATAAAGGAGCACAACTTAACGAACGGGATCAGGAAGAAATGACACCGCTACTTCGGGCTGCACTTCAAGGTCATTCGGAACTCGTTGAGTTCCTGTTAGATAACGGATCAGACATTAACGAAAGAAACATTAAAGGGCAAACCAGCATTTTATTAGCAGCTGTAAATGGAAGCAAAGAAACAGTTTCACTTCTACTAAATAAAGGAGCACAACTTAACGAACGGGATCAGGAAGAAATGACACCGCTACTTCGGGCTGCACTTCAAGGTGATTCGGAACTCGTTGAGTTCCTGTTAGATAACGGATCAGACATTAACGAAAGAAACATTAAAGGGCAAACCAGCATTTTATTAGCAGCTGTAAATGGAAGCAAAGAAACAATTTCACTTCTACTAAATAAAGGAGCACAACTTAACGAACGAGATCAGAAAGAAATGACACCGCTACTTCGGGCTGCACTTCAAGGTGATTCGGAACTCGTTGAGTTCCTGTTAGATAACGGATCAGACATTAACGAAAGAAACATTAAAGGGCAAACCAGCATTTTATTAGCAGCTGTAAATGGAAGCAAAGAAACAATTTCACTTCTACTAAATAAAGGAGCACAACTTAACGAACGGGATCAGGAAGAAATGACACCGCTACTTCGGGCTGCACTTCAAGGTGATTCGGAACTCGTTGAGTTCCTGTTAGATAACGGATCAGACATTAACGAAAGAAACATTAAAGGGCAAACCAGCATTTTATTAGCAGCTGTAAATGGAAGCAAAGAAACAATTTCACTTCTACTAAATAAAGGAGCACAACTTAACGAACGAGATCAGAAAGAAATGACACCGCTACTTTGGGCTGCACTTCAAGGTCATTCGGAACTCGTTGAGTTCCTGTTAGATAACGGATCAGACATTAACGAAAGAAACATTAAAGGGCAAACCAGCATTTTATTACCAGCTGTAAATGGAAGCAAAGAAACAATTTCACTTCTACTAAATAAAGGAGCACAACTTAACGAACGAGATCAGAAAGAAATGACACCGCTACTTCGGGCTGCACTTCAAGGTCATTCGGAACTTGTTGAGTTCCTGTTAGATAACGGATCGGACATTAACGAAAGAAACATTAAAGGGCAAACCAGCATTTTATTAGCAGCTGTAAATGGAAGCAAAGAAACAGTTTCACTTCTACTAAATAAAGGAGCACAACTTAACGAACGGGATCAGGAAGAAATGACACCGCTACTTCGGGCTGCACTTCAAGGTCATTCGGAACTCGTTGAGTTCCTGTTAGATAACGGATCAGACATTAACGAAAGAAACATTAAAGGGCAAACCAGCATTTTATTAGCAGCTGTAAATGGAAGCAAAGAAACAGTTTCACTTCTACTAAATAAAGGAGCACAACTTAACGAACGGGATCAGGAAGAAATGACACCGCTACTTCGGGCTGCACTTCAAGGTGATTCGGAACTCGTTGAGTTCCTGTTAGATAACGGATCAGACATTAACGAAAGAAACATTAAAGGGCAAACCAGCATTTTATTAGCAGCTGTAAATGGAAGCAAAGAAACAGTTTCACTTCTACTAAATAAAGGAGCACAACTTAACGAACGAGATCAGAAAGAAATGACACCGCTACTTCGGGCTGCACTTCAAGGTCATTCGGAACTCGTTGAGTTCCTGTTAGATAACGGATCAGACATTAACGAAAGAAACATTAAAGGGCAAACCAGCATTTTATTAGCAGCTGTAAATGGAAGCAAAGAAACAGTTTCACTTCTACTAAATAAAGGAGCACAACTTAACGAACGGGATCAGGAAGAAATGACGCCGTTGCTTTGGGCTGCCAGTGAAGGTCATTCAGAACTCGTTGAATTCCTGTTAGATAACGGATCAGACATTAACGAAAGAAACATTGAAAGGCAAACCAGCATTTTATTAGCAGCTGTAAATGGAAGCAAAGAAACAGTTTCACTTCTACTAAATAAAGGAGCACAACTTAACGAACGGGATCAGAAAGAACTTACACCTTTGCTTGGGACTGCACTTGTGGGTCATTCAGAACTCGTTGAATTCCTGTTAGATAACGGATCAAACATTAATGAAAAAAACATTTTGGGACAGACCAGTATTTTATGTGCAGCTAAAAATGGAAACGTAGAAACAGTTTCACTGCTATTAAATAGAGGAGCACAAATTAACGAACGAGATCAGAAAGAAATGACGCCATTACTTTGTGCTGCCAGTAAAGGTCATTCAGAACTCGTTGAATTGCTGTTAGATAACGGCTCAAAGATCAACGAAAAAGACCTTTCGGGCCGTACCAGTATTTTATGTGCAGCTATGAATGGAAGCAAGGAAACAGTTTCACTTTTATTAAAAAGAGGAGCAGAAATTAACGAACGAGATCAGCAAGAAATGACACCGCTACTTCGGGCTGTATTTCAAGGTCATTCGGAACTCGTTGAGTTCCTGTTAGATAACGGATCAGACATTAACGAAAGAAACATTAAAGGGCAAACCAGCATTTTATGTGCTGCTGTAAATGGAAGCAAAGAAACGGTTTCACTTCTACTAAATTAGGGAGCACAACTTAACGAACGAGATCAGGAAGAAATGACACCGCTACTTCGGGCTGCACTTCAAGGTCATTCAGAACTCGTTGAATTCCTGTTAGATAACGGATCAGACATTAACGAAAGAAACATTGAAGGCGAAACCAGTATTTTATGTGCAGCTGTAAATGGAAGCAAAGAAACAATTTCACTTCTACTAAATAAAGGAGCACAACTTAACGAACGGGATCAGGAAGAAATGACACCGCTACTTGGGGCTGTATTTCAAGGTCATTCGGAACTCGTTGAGTTCCTGTTAGATAACGGATCAGACATTAACGAAAAAAACAGTAAAGGGCAAACCAGCATTTTATTAGCAGCTGTAAATGGAAGCAAAGAAACAGTTTCACTGCTATTAAATAGAGGAGCACAAATTAACGAACGACATATGGAAGAAATGACGCCGTTGCTTTGGGCTGCCAGTGAAGGTCATTCAGAACTCGTTGAATTCCTGTTAGATAACGGATCAGACATTAACGAAAGAAACATTGAAAGGCAAACCAGCATTTTATTAGCAGCTGTAAATGGAAGCAAAGAAACAGTTTCACTTCTACTAAATAAAGGAGCACAACTTAACGAACGGGATCAGAAAGAACTTACACCTTTGCTTGGGGCTGCACTTGCAGGTCATTCAGAACTCGTTGAATTCCTGTTAGATAACGGATCAAACATTAATGAAAAAAACATTTTGGGACAGACCAGTATTTTATGTGCAGCTAAAAATGGAAACGTAGAAACAGTTTCACTGCTATTAAATAGAGGAGCACAAATTAACGAACGAGATCTGGAAGAAATGACGCCGTTGCTTTGGGCTGCCAGTGAAGATCATTCAGAACTCGTTGAATTCCTGTTAGATAACGGATCAAAGATCGACGAAAAAAACATTTTGGGGAACACCAGCATTTTCTATGCAGCTGCCAACGGAAGCAAGGAAACAGTTTCACTTCTATTAAAAAGAGGAGTGCAAATTAACGAACGAGGTCAGGAAGAAATGACGCCGTTACTTTGGGCTTTGGGTGAAATGTTGTTGGCAAATATTTTTAATCATTTTGAATAAAATAAAACCTAACTCTTCAAACAATTTATTTTTAGCCCAGCCAGCCGTGCATTACTAATAAAATATACCGACAAGCGTGATAAAATTACACACGCCATCTAAAGTAAATAAACATATAAATGAGCGAATATGTACCTATGCCTAATAAGAAGCAAGCTAATCATAACCTCTCAATACCGAATATTACTTACAAAATGGACAAATGAGATGTTTTAGACCCACGTGTTTAAAGTTAGCGTAAACCACATTTCTGACATTGTATTTAAATTAAGTATTATCGTAATTAGGTTGTCCGTAGTGTATGCTAATTTAGTATTATTTCTCCATTTTGTATCGTTTTAAGGCTATTTGGCATTAAATTAAAGGGTTTCTAAGGGGTAGAATATTATATTAATCTCTAAGTTATTGTACATTAATAGAGCATAGCGTCATTAGTGCAAATTTAGTTAGATTTGTTTGCGTTTGAACGCTTAACTGACATAGTAATTTGTACAACTAGTTTTGAAAGTCATACTTTTTTTCATGAATTTGCTGTTTGATAACGAGAACGAAGCCCGAGTTAATCAAGCAAATGAATGAAAAAAAAGGACTTTCAAAACGTGTTGTACGTACACGTAGTTTTTTTGCATAGTGATCTCTTGGTCGAAATTTAGTCGAAAATGACTTCGGAATTGACAACTGTCAAATTGAAATTTGAATAAAATATTTAAAAAAAGTGTAATTTTTTCACGATTTTTGCGTTTAAAAAAGTGGAACTTTCAATACGATTTTTCGTTAAAAAAAGACGATTTTCACGATGACTATGCAAAAAAAGTAATTTCCTATAATTTGTTTTGTTTTATCTATAAATGCTTGCGTATTTAAGTCCTCGATATGACAGAAAATGTAAACTAAATAAGTATTTAATATATTGCAGTCAAATACAGTGGAATCAAAAAATTCTTCTGGAAATTATTGTTTGTTATTTATACAGTTTACTTATGTAATTTTCAGCAAGTAAAATATGAATTAAAAACAAATTGTAATTCTTTATTAGTTTATTATTTAAACGAATAAATAAAGTGATGTGATTTTGTACTTGGAGTAGCAGCTTATTTTTCGAATTTCAGAATAAAGCCGATGTAGAAGGAATAGTAGTCTCCAAATCATATTAGCTACGATTTTAAAAACTGCACACTATATACAGAGGTCCCTTCGAAAGGTCGGTAACAACATTGCCAAAATAATGGTGCCCCTGAAATGTGACAATGCAATATCATCGTTGAAGACGTGTTCTGGGATCTTGAATTTGGTGATTTCGCATTTTGTAATATATTTACGGCGTTCCGACTCTCTCACTCGTAGGAGTCGTTGTGTTTTCGCTATGTATGGTCTTCCACACTCGCACGGTAAGCTGTATATTACAGTTCTTCAGACTCGATCTTCTTTCTGAGGCTTGGTATGAGTCACCAAGATATACATTTTCAGGCTGATCGATTAGTAAACCGTCTGGGCTGCCGGTAGAACATAGATAGACTCACAGACTCATAGACTTGCAGACTCACGGACAGACCAATACGAAAACCATTTTTTTAAATCAAAAGACAAGAAACGGATATTTTCACAAAAATCTCGAGTTCGAAAAAATCGTGACTACTATATTTTATGAAGTAATAGAAAGTAAAAATTAAAAATGGAATGTATTCATACCCGACTTTATTTTACTGCTCGTAAAAATTTAATTTTCTAATTTTTTTAAAAACTGCACTAACAAAATAGTAGCTATATTGTCTGTTAGGAGCTGAAAGTACATTCTTGCCGCTTGCGCATGAATATTGCTCGTTGAGGCGCAGCCGCAAAAGCGGCAAGAGCACTTTTAACTCGAAACATACATACCATTTCTTCGATGATTGAGTATATTATTAAGGCAAAAAAAATCAGATTATTTCATTTTATTATAGTTATTTTCCGTTGATCGTTTATTTATGGGTTTCATTAATGTATAGAGAATCGTCTATTTATTGTCAGGACATTTTTAAATTCTACAAATGTGCGACTTTTTGGAGTATTTCTGTTCAAAAATTCTGACCCCGCTTGTATATAGTTTTTCTGTCGCATTTTTACGCTTAATAGTTCATCAAATTGTGTGCAGGCAGCTAACGGTTCATAGTTTTAAACAGCTGTAATTTTCTGTAAGGTACTCGTTTTGGTATCCTCGCTTATAATTATTTTCTTGGCTTATTTAAAATCCTACAGATTTGGCACGCAGCCTTTTCTAGAAGTTTCGGCTTGCACCTGGGCTGCTATCGCTTCTGTAGCCGTTGCGAGGTTGGCTTTAAGCGTGTTTGTTTGATAGAATTTAAAACGCGAGTCTATAAGAGCAAGTGAGAGGTTTTCGCCCCATCGCAGTCTTTCCTGTCTACCGCCGTCGCGAGTTTGGTTTGTGGAGTGCTTTCGGGAGTATTTTCAAGACGCGAGCCTGTGAGAGCGACAAAGAGGGTTGCTGGTTGCTGGCGGTCACAGTAAGCGCTTCTTAAAGCGTGATTTTTAAAACCGCCACGCGCCTTAGGGCGCGTGAGCGGCCGGTCGAGGGTACTTCCGTGCCGTTAGACGTGCAGTTTGTTTGGTGACCCTCTATTCTTGTGTCGACCGACGCCCCGTATTCTCGTGTGCCAGGCAGGCATTATACCACGTCGTCGTGGGATTCATCGCACGTAGACCGCACCGTATCGTTTCCTGTGAGGAGTATGTGTCATCAACCAGTACCGCTGCAGCGTTACTGCTTCCTTGCACTGTAGGCGAGCTCCCGACACTAACGACGAGGCCAACTGAAGCTGCAATTGAAGAAGGTAGTGTGTGTAACATGTAAATAATCATAAACGTGCCTTTAGATAAGTGTCAGCTACCCGATTTGAGCTGTATGTGAATAATCATAAACGTGCATTTAGATCAATGTCAACCACCCGCTTTGGGCTGTATGTAAATAATCATAAACGTGCCTTTAGATAAATGTCAGCCACCCGCTTTGGGTTGTATGTAAATATTCATATTCTCGCAGTAAGTTAGAGGTAAAGCGACCCCAGCTGGGCCTATAGTTGTAGTCCCTTTTTTTGGTACTGTTTCTCATTTTGTACGTTGACAGACGTCGGCGCTTGTGTATGTATATATAAATATATATTTAGCAATGTGTGTACGTTGTCTTATGATTTCCCCATTGTTACGATACTTTTGGAGTGTCCCCCGTAGTATTGAACTCTTGGCTAGCTGAATTCTGAACTTGAATATTTATGGTTGGCTTTTTGTCAATTATTGCATGCTTTAAACTGGGTATAATTGGCTATATCCTATTTTTAATTACTCTCCTATAATTATCATGCAGTTTCGTAAGCAACCCCTCGTTTAATTACTTATATTTTGCAAATTAGGTTTATTCTTGCTATATTTTTACAAATATTTGGGTACGGCCGCTAGGCAACCGGTGATACAAATTGTTTTTAACTATTCCATTTGTTGCTAGAGCAATGTTATCTTTTCCTGCAGTCAAACTTGCCTGACTGGTTTTTTGGCTTCTTCTGGCCCAAATTTTTGTTATCAGATGACCTGTGGGCTGGGTTTTTGAATTTTTCGGCTTTCTTTTCAAGCTAAACTGTCGTGCTAGTAGGTGTTCCTCTGCAGCTAAGTGCTTCATAGCCCTTTGGTAGGGCTCGCCTCTTCGAATAGATTGTTTGAGGGATCTGGAAGCATTTCTGCGTTATCGTGGATGTTCGTAATGATTAGTTAGCTACTTACTTGCATCCCTTCGCTTTGGCGGATCTCCTGGAAACGACTTTAGCACGCTTCTTTCGGCTCGACCCCCAGCTTGAGGTAAGATTAGGTCAGTTTCTTCTTAATCGGGAGTACATTTGGGTTCTGTGCGTTTTTAGCCAAAAATTCCCGGCGGGAGTTAAAACACTCCCCATCTGCTTGAAATCCTTCCTGTCTGGAGTAGACCTACCCCGTTCGACTGCACCCTGCTCGAATCCAGTTCGATGCACTGGGCCCCTAAGATAGTCGCATCGCCTGTGAATTTTTCAACTCTCGTGGGCCACGCTGAAGATTGAGCAACTGCTTTACACTCACCTGCAAGTCATCTTGCAACCTCCATAGCTGGCACTGCACCCCGCAGCTGCAGCCGTCATCGTTGCTTCTCTCTAGCTACGTCCAACCACAGGGGAGCGAACGGAGAGATTAGGTTCTGGTGAACTTTCCTGCAGGCAAGACGTTATTGTAGATAATATGCATTGCGCCTGTTGTACTTTATAATTGAATCATACTGTTTCATGCCGTTAGCACTCCGGGCATGTGTGATTTTATTCAGCATCGGATTGTACGACAGTAGGCTTCGTGCATCGTTAGTTTAGTAATATTTGAAATTGTGTTATTTTTGTTCGGGCCGCCGCGCAATGACATGCGGTTACCCTCTGCTACTTGCTAAATTAAGGTCGTAAGGTTTACCTGTGTATTGCTCCGTTTGTGCCTTCGGGTCCCCTAACCTTATTGACCTCTGCGTTATCTGAAAGATTTATAGAGTAGAACTTTGAGCTTCACTTGTGTCCTATCTGGACGTCGCTTTTACTCACCCGCTTACATAACGCAGTTCGGACGCCTTAAAGCTTCGCTGCTTTCATCACCAAAACAATAGTTAATATTTTCATGTCAAACCTTCGGCGTGAAGTTAGGCACACTTCAGTGGCAGTGTCTCGTGAGCACCCTTCGGGAGCGTTGTGATTATTGTAGATCTCCGGTGACCGAGTAAGGGGCAAATCCAAGCCTTTGCTTTCTTTAGCATATAAATATACATACGTACACTTAATGCATTTTTAATATGGACACCGTCGTTCATGTGTGGCCACGCAAACGCACGCTGATTCCGCCCTTTAGAAAATTTTGAATATAGATATAGCGTCATTTAGCTAACCTTCGGGGTTGAAACGTTAGCCAAGGTGGTCTTGTATTGCTCCGAGCCGGTATACGCGAAATTTTAAACTCGCTCCGCGACGCGCGCTTGATAATTTTTTTTTTTTTTTTAAGTTTAATAATCGCTACGCTCCGTTGTAACCGCACAATGTTTTAATGTGTTAGCCCATTCTCAGGTCATAGTCATTGCTGCTCGTGGGCTACTATTTGCCCAATACTTATATTTAAATTTGTATTTATATTTACTATTGCATGTCGCATACTGTGTGTTCTTTGATGTTGCTAAAAATATTGCCTGCTGTGATATTTGTATTTAGTTTATGTTAGCATTGCACTATAGTACGCACCAAACTCTTTGAAATAAAGCTGTGATATTTTCTTTGGTGGTTGATTTGATTGTTTTCTTTGTGCTGCTGGAAATTGTCTTGACCTTGTGCACGGTCCGGCATAAGGATTAGAACTGAGTCGAGGACCTGGCGCCCACTCCTTTTTTTTTGTATTCTCTCTTAGCATAGCTGGAACCCTGCGACCCTCGCGGCGAGCTAGCCCAATTAGGCCGATAGTTACCAGCCGGCAAAACACCAAATATAACTTTCGCCAAAAGGTAAGGCCGACCGTCTATCTTCCCTGACACCATGTGCCTGTGCATGCTTATTTTCAGGGTGAATTATTCACTGTGTAAAGATTTATGTGAGGTGGCGCCTGGAAGAAGTTCTTAAGCGTCGCAGGTAGGTCAGGGCGCTCGCCGCCGCAGTGTTGGGGGTCGTGAGGCTGCACACACCGCTTTTACCATTTTTCGTTTAGCTTTGGATTTCGCCAAGGTGTAAAGTTGAAAGGTAGGCTTATTTGCTTCCTGGTTTTTCTGTGGGATTACCTTTGTAGTTTCGCTCTGATTGATGGAACCGGGTGGCGCTCAATCTATTTTATCACTGTTTACCGTCCCTTAGGCCGTTGCCCGTAGGCAATCTCGTGTAGGACCACCCCTTGCTTCACTGAATCTAGTGGGCATATCTTGCAGCGGTCCTAGGTGAGTCATTGTCCCGATTTTGAGTAATATCGTCCGTCCTGGCCGTCTAGCTTTGTCGTGACGTTTTGTATGAGCTAGCGCGGTGTCGTTAAAGTCAATTTGGCTTGTAACATAATGACCCTTATTAATGGATAATTTTTTATTAATGAACGATTTTTAAGAATCTGTTTATGTCCACTGCCACCAACATAAACAGTGCCAATCTAAGAAAAAAATTACAATCATTTATGGTCACCCGGTACCATTAATGTCAAAACTGTAAGTGTCAAATTCCTTTCATGGAATAAAATTAGATTTCCTTCAAATTAATAATATACCATCAACGGAAAAATATTGTAACTAACTCGTATGTTAATCGGCGACTAATAATCTCTACAATTAATAGTTATTTAACAAACAAGTACGTTAATGAGAGCGATTAATAATCGAGACATTTTAACGCACGAGCGCCAACGAGCCCGTTAATCATAGAGATTATTAATCGCCGATTAACGTACGAGTTAGTTACAATATTTTTCCGTTGATCGTATATTATTAATTTGAAGAAAATCTAATCTTATTACATGAAAAGAATTTGACACTTAAAGTTTTGACATTAATGGTACCGGGTGACCATAAATGGTTGTGATTTTTTTTCTTAGGTTGACACTGTTTATATTGGTGGCATAGTAAGTCTATGTCAAATTCGAGGTTAGCAGGTTAGGTTTTGTGTAAGTTTTGACACAAACTGCCGCAAAACATAACCTGCTAACCTCGAATTTGACATAGACTGACAGTGCCACCAAAAACAACAGATTTAAAAAAAATCGTTTATTAATAAAAAATCATTCATTAGTAAGGGTCATTAATAAACGATTATGTATACATTAATGAAACCCATAAATAAACGATCAACGGAAAAAAATATTAATTGACAATAAATTTAAAAGTACTTGCGTAGTCTGTGACAAGTGAGGCGATTATTTAAACAAATGACGAGCGTTATCAAGGAAAATTACAGACGTGGCTAATTATTTTGCTCACGCGGAAACCCAAAACGCTCGGCGGAGCAAAGTGATGAAAACGCTCGCTCAGCGGCGAATGTCAAATGACAGTGAGAAAAATTTACTTTAGATGTCAGTCGTTTTTTCTATAAACGTTATAGATAATTACGTAATACAATAACAGTTGAAAAATGTTTATTCCCATTATTTTTGAAAGTTGGGGAAATTTCTGTAAAAATATAATTTTGCTATTATTTTTAAAACTGCACTTCTCACAAAAAACTTTTTAAACAAAGGTTTAAACAAAACTTGCACAATATATGACATTGTTCTATACAGTTTAAATGTCATCAAGCAATTATAATTTATTTTTGAAAATGCAAAAATCTGGTGTGATACACTCACACAACTTCCTTATACAGTGATCTTATAATTAGCCAAAACTGATTTTTAATTTGTCAAAAATTTTCAAAAATTACAAATTCTACAAAAACGCTACAAAATAGAGTGTTAGTTGAAGAGATACATTTTCTCTAAAATTTTAAGCTGAATTCAAAAATGTAATAATATACCGGGTGTTCAATTTAAAATTGAAGTTAATAAAAAAATAAAAAAACAAACAAAAGAAACCCATTTTAGAAGTATTCAACTGGAAAATCACCAATATCACATCAATACACATTTAAAATTTAACAAAAATGTCAAGTTTGAAAGAAATCGTTAGAGTAGTTTTTGAAAAAATTTAAAAATTACAAGAGTAAACACCTACTTCCGATTATGCCATTTTCTTCAAAAGCTTGCTGTCGTATCTACATAGTACATAAAACTTATATATGAAGTTTGAACGCCATACCCCTTTTCGTTTTTGAGATATGCTGTTCACAGGCAGACAGACAGACACAGACACACAGACAGACCAATGAACAAAAATGTTTTTTGGGTTCAGGGGACTCTAAAACGTAAAGATCCGTTGAAAACTCAATTTCGAATTTTTGGGGTTAATCCAATACTTCCTTTATCGTAAAAGGAAGTAAAAATAGTTAAAGTGCCGTTTCCGGTTACCCGATTTTAACCAAAAATCACTGGGATTTCGGAATTTACATTAAAAACGAGTCTACGAGAATATACATTTTGAAGCCAATCGATTAAACCGTCTTGCTGTAGAAAAGACATACAGATAGACATTACTTCGAAAACCACTTTTTCTGAATAAGAAGACACGAAAACGGATATTTTCGCAAAAATCTGGAGTTCGAATAAAATCCTAATTACTAAAGTACGTTTTTACTTCCTTTTACAATAAAGGAAGTATTGGATTCACCCCAAAAATTCGAAATTGAGTTTTCAACAGATCTTCACGTTTTAGAGTCCCCTGAACCCAAAAAACATATTTTTTTTCATTGGTCTGTCTGTCTGTGTGTCTGTGTGTGTGTCTGTGAACAGAATATCTCAAAAACGAAAAGAGATAGGACGGTGAAACTTGATATATAAGTTTTGTGTACTATGTAGATGAGACAGCAAGCTTTTCAAGAAAATCGCATAACCGGAAGTAGGTGTTTACTCTTGTGATTTTTCGGTTTTTTTCAATTTTTTCAAAAACGGCTCTAACGATTTTTTTCAAACTTCACATTTTGATTACATTTTTAATGTGTATTAATGTGAGATACGTGATTTTCCAGTTGAATACTTCTAAAGTGGGTTTCTTTTGTGTTTTGTTCTATTTTTTTAATTAACTCCTATTTTAAATAGAACACCCTGTATATTATTATATTTTTGAATTCAGCTTAAAATTCTACAGAAAATTGGTCCCTTGCACTAACGCTCTATTTTGTACCGTTTTTGTAGAATTTGAAAATTTTGGACAAATGCTTAAAAATTAAAATAGTAATTTACGATACAAGTGCGTAAAGCTACTCTTTAGGCACGAGTGGGGTAGAGTTAAAACGCGAGTGAGCGAGCGTTTTAAGCCCCGCGAGTGACTAAAGATGATTTACGCATGTGTATCGTACAATATTTTATCTATGATAGAATCTAAAAAACACGGTAAATATAAAAAATATTTTACATGTAAATTAGAATTACTAGCAACCGGTCCTAATTTTGAGTGTTTTAAAAATTTTAAAACACGTTGCTAGTAACTACGTGCCTAATGAAATTTTTTAAGCACGTTGCTATTAACGACGTAAACTAATGAAACCATGTTATTAAACAGTCGTTTTACAAACTTAAAACTGCCAACTAAAAGGCAATTTTACACACTGTCGTAGATAAATAAAATTTTTCGCTAATTATAAGATCACTGTAATAGTATATTGTCTAACTAGTGCTGAAAGTTGGATATTTCACACGAATGCGCAGAAGTGTGAAATATCCAACTTTCAGCACTAGTTAGACAATATACTATTATTCGCAATCACATTGTAATGTGTCAATTTCATGACATGACAACAGCTGGGAACTAGATGATTACTTGAAACTAGCCAGGAAATTATTACATACCCCGAAAAATATTACATACCTGAAGAGTGGGGTGTTTCCATGGTAACAAAACATTGAGTGGGTTGTTTTCATGGTAACAAAAATATTAGCTACATCAAGATATCTATTATTCAGAATTCAATTGTAGTTATTTTTAAAATTAGATGATTGCAAATAAAATAGTATACATACCACGGTGGAAAGTTTCATCCCTGTCTCAAGATAAAGTTAACCTCGACGCTACGCGTCTCGGTAAACTACCTAATCTCTCGACAGTAATGAAACACTTCCCACCTCGGTATGTAATATACTATTATTAATTTTGTTATTTGTTCTAAATGTTTATAACCCTATATGCTTTTTGTTTTTTTTAATTAGTTAGCGCCAACTTTGTTTTACTCATAAATATTGCTAATGTTGGTTTAAAACAATGGTCATGCGGCGCTATGACACAATGGCTACTTGATATTTTTAGTTTATTTAACTTAAAGCCAAATATACCGTAAAATGCTAACTTTAGACATATAGTATTATATATTTTTGAAAAGAGAATTTTAAGGACTACAAAAAAGTGTATAAATATACCGGGTGTTCCATAAGAAATAAGAAAATTTTTGTTGCAGCAAATTTACTAATCACCCTGTATTAAAAAAAAATTCACCAGCCCATTCTACACCAAAAACTGCTATGAGAAAGTTTTTACAGAAATCAATTATTACTAAAAACAAAAAAGCTAGAAGGGTTTAAAGAAATCAACAAATTTTGAAAAACGCCCCCTAGCGGCCTAACGGTTTACGATAGCAAAATTCTCTTTGCACCAGTAACTTTTTCATAAAATTTGAGCTCGGGAGACGTTGGTCAAAATTTTTCTATCTCTGACAGGAACATGAGTTTCCATAAGAAAGCGTCTACTTTGGCCCACCCTGTACATTATTTGACAATGAAAAATTTATTAGCTTAGTAGAGCCCAATCCCTGACTTTAAATACAGCACTTCTAGACTAATTCGACAGAAACAAAGAACAGCAATGCTAGATCCATAACAGCACGGCACTGCAAGTGACTGAAGGCCCGCGTCTGAGATTCAGTCGCCGTGTCTGAACAGACTCAAGATTCTGTATCCCGCATTCCGAATCTGGGATACGGAATCCCGTGTGTTCAGGGCCTAAGTTCCTATCTGGTCACCAACGTACTTTATCAATTAAGGTAGGTAAGTTATTGACCGCATGTTTTTTGTGAAAGAACTTTGCAGTTTTAATATACTTGTGGCGTTCAGCTTTAACTTAGATTTGCTTACCAAGCAGCTCGTCAAATTTAGGCGAGATGAATGATTGAAAAAGTATGCGATTAAATGAAAAACGATAAATAGAAAAGTTGTTCATTTTGGTGAGCTCTATCACTGAAAAATATTTGCACTCATTTCCGTAACACCCTATATAACACAGTCCTCAAACCCATCTGGAGCTACGGCATCCAGCTGTGGGGTACAGCAGCCAACTCCAACATCCAAATGTTAGAAAGATTTCAGTGTCAAGTGCTACGTCCTGTGTGATGCGCCATACTTTGTACGAAACGCAGACATTTTACGTGACTTAAAAGTTAATACGGTAAAAGGCGTGATGGTGAAGTTCAGTGATAAATACCTAAACAACCTAGACCATCATCCTAACACGTTAGCTCTAAACCTACTAGCCAACAGTGCTAACATTCAAAGGTTACATAGACACCAACCGCCAGACCTACCTCATAGATTTGACTAATTAAGTTATTATTATACAAACCTTATTTTTAAGTAACTTATGTATTGTAACTCGCTGGGTTTCAATCTTATGTCATTGATGCAAGCCATTTTAATTGTTTCTAACCTATTGTTTTGCTTATTGTTGTACAAACAGATTGTAAAAAATATACTTTTTCGTACACTAGCATTGAAAGAGCTACTTTGCCGTACAATTTATTAATCAGAAAGTTGCACTTTGCGGTATTCGTACGGCAAAGTAGTATTTTGCGGTATTCGTACGGCAAAGTAGCACTTTGCCGTACGTTTCCTTAGTTACAACACATATAAAACGTTACGTACATAATAACATTACTCTACTTATTTGCTATATATGAGGATAAATTTAGTATTCCGTTGTGTATGCTAGTGTACTAAAAAATATTGTACGAAACTCGTATGAAAGTGGCTTTTCCATACTCGTCTCGAAATTCCGGACTCGGCCTAACGGCCTCTTCCGGAAACATCTCACTCGTACTGAAAAGCTCCACTTTCTATACTTGTAACGTAAATTACTATTTTCGTACACTAGCATTGAAAGAGCTACTTTGCCGTACAATTTATTAATCAGAAAGTTGCACTTTGCGGTATTCGTACGGCGATTTTTTGAGTGCGGTCCAACAACGTCGTATTAATTTGCCCGAGCGGGACGCGAGAGCAAATTAGGACGTTGTTGGAATGCACGAAAATAATTTCCGGATATGAATTAATGCTTGAATGCAGATTCAGTAAGAAAATCGTAACGCCACAAACCCCCACAGTTAAAGTTGGTCTACCTACAAAAAATTTCCAAGAAATTTTTTTATTGTCTTGGTTACGGCTCGTGAACTAATTTTTCTATTGGTCATTAATGAGTGTCGTACGATTTTCAATACAACCTGCTTTGTTTATGAGTTGTGACGTATTTATATTTACAGAATTTTGAGCACTGCTTAGGTCGCTGAGATATTGCACGTAGTACCTTTGAATAAAGGTTTTATATTCAAAGCGTAGTACGTATCAGCATGAGGTTATTTTTCATTCAAATACTTGGAACGAAAACCGAGTTACATAGGTTATTTCAATAACCGGATAACCGGTTATTTTTCATTCGAATAAGCCCATTACTACGGCAAAGTAGTATTTTGCGGTATTCGTACGGCAAAGTACTACCGTACGTTTCCTTAGTTACAACACCATATAAAACGTTACGTACATAATAATATTACTCTACTTATTTGCTATATACGAGGATAAATTTAGTATTCCGTTTTGTATGCTAGTGTACGAAAAAGTATTGTACGAAACTCGTATGAAAGTGGCTTTTCCATACTCGTCTCGAAATTCCGGACTCGGCCTAACGGCCTCTTCCGGAAACATCTCACTCGTACTGAAAAGCTCCACTTTCTATACTTGTAACGTAAATTACTATTTTCGTAGACTAGCATTGAAAGCGCTGCTTTGCCGTACAATTTATTAATTAGAAAGTTATACTTTGCGGTATTCGTACGGCAAAGTAGCACTTTGCCGTACGAATTTTACCAGGCCCGTAGCTACCACCGGGGCAAGCGGGGCAGCGCCCCGGGGCCCCCGAACATAGGGGCCCCCGAAGACGGAGGAAGTTTTTTTACGAAATTGTCTTTAAAAAGTTTTGAACTAAACTTAGCCTGTTTAAACGTTAAATACAGTTTTATATTAAACTCAATGTGAAGTAAATATGTGTTTTGTCTGTTTTAAATACCCATTCTTCTATCTTAACAGAAAAAAACACCAAATAGTAACCCTATTAAAAAAGTCTTACTAAATGAAAGTGATGTAGAGGTAAAGGGGAAGATAACAGGGGGGGCCCATAATTATTTGTTGCCCCAGGGCCCCCAAGCCTGTAGCTACGGCCCTGAATTTCACTTTGCAGTACGAATACCGCAAAGAGTACATTTGTAATTAATCAATTTTACGGCAAATCCAGATGAGGGGATACATTTATTATTCCGTTTTGTATGCTAGTGTACGAAAAAATATTGTACGAAACTCGTATGAAAGTGGCTTTTCCATACTCGTCTCGAAATTCCGGACTCGGCCTAACGGCCTCTTCCGGAAACATCTCACTCGTACTGAAAAGCTCCACTTTCTATACTTGTTACGTAAATTACTATTCTCAAAAAAACAAAAATTAATGTGTACCGTCAACCGGGGCTACTTTGATAATCGCGGGGCTACTTTGATAACACCCACCCAAACTTGATAAAATTTGATATTGCCGCCACCGCTTAGGGAAATTTAGGCGACTATCTTCACGTCGATGTGAACAGGTGTTCAGTGATGTAATGGAAACTAACGTAGTTGCGGTAAGCTTAAAAGTCTTTTGAAAAATAATTAACAAATGCAATAATTTCACAGCCCTATTTCCTAAGAATTCAAAAAATTTATAGTGCAACAAAAAGCCTGTTATGTATAATGTTCCTTTTAGTGTTTTTGTGAGTTGTATATTCATCTAACCTAACAAAATTCCCACTACTTATGTTTTTCCGCGCCAAGTTTAAAAATAATTTGAAAACACTTTATATGGGGTTACTTTGATCACAGCTGTAGGGCTATTTTGATCAAAGTAACTCGTAGGTAGATAATTTAATTTAATTTCTGTATCTGTTTGCTTACAGAAAATGGTTAGAAAATACAGAAGAGTGCTAGGTTGCAGAAAATATAAAGATTATCCAGCAGATAGGTTGGAGGCAGCTATTGAAGATATTACTAACGGAACTAGTACTATACGAGGAGGGGTCGAGAGACTGGGGTAAAGTAGCCAACCGGCTATAAACGCTGTGCGGTGAAAAGAAACCTCAGCTCAGGGGAAAGCCGTGTCTTGCACTCCCAACACGGCCGTACCAAGACCGCTGGGTGATATGTGATCTTAGATTGCATCCTTCTCGTGGTGGCCCTGTTTAAACTAAATCCAGCGGATCTAGACTGGGGCAGTCGATAAACACCCCCCCAAGCCAAGGTGGAAGCGATCGTGCCGAGGGCTGAATGGCAAATGGGTTAATGTTGCCTCGAACGATGCCCCTAGGATACCAGGCGACCTCCTACTGTATTTAGCCCTCGCAACGGGCTCTGCGGGGGTGGACCTTTATTTCCCGTCTACTCGTGGGAACATCATGGAAAAAGATGAACTCTCTCTCTCTCCCTCCCCTCCCCCCATCCCTGAGCAGAGTGCTTCTACTGAGGCCTCTGCTAACCCCCTCCCCTCAAATAATACGGAGAGCCCCATTCCCGGGGCCTCCACTACTAAGCCGGAAGGTGCTCCCGAAGGGGCCCTCGAGGAAATAAAAATCGAACAACTCAGCCTCCAGGGACCGACAAAACGGAACCTGAGTGGGGCTGAAAAGAAAAGACGAAGGAAGGCTAAAGCGGCGGCTACAGGCTCCGAGGGGACTGGGCTGACACCTATGCCTTCCACATCCGGTGCCGCGGGCAGCAAAGCGGGGGGCATTAAGCGTGGCCATTCGGATGGCAGCACCCCGCCTAGCGCGCAGCGGATGGCAAAAAAGAGTCGGGCGGCTACGTTGAGGCCGTCCACTTACAGCCAAGCGGCCAATAGCGCCATGAGGGTTGCCATCTCGGAGTTTAGGTACCCCGAGGTGAAGCTGTCTGGCGCACAAGCGACCCTGGTCCAGCAGGGGCTGGACTCGATTGTGGATTATCTCCCCCTGGGGGACTCCCAACCGATGTTCTTGCCCCGGTTTGACGAGTTTCGCTGGGCCGAGCTAGGCGTTATTTACATAACATGTGCCGACCAGCCGTCTAAGTTATGGCTCAAGGAGAACGTGGCGAATATCCAACCTTGGAAAGACGCCAAATTAAAGGTTTTGGAAGGGGAAACCCTTCCGAAGCTGAGAAAGCTTATCGCCTGGGTGCCCGGCGCGCCGGACCCCACCGATAAGATTTTGCAGCGGCTCCAGCTTTATATCCCGGGCCTCCAGACTAAGTTGTGGAGAGTCCGAGACCGTCACGAGGAGCCCCATTCGGTGCGCCTCGTGCTCGGAGTCGATGAGGCCTCCGCAAGGATTCTGGAAGGCCAGGGCTATAAGGCCTACGCCGGTACGAAGAGGGTGTCTTTCACGGACCCCAAAACCAATCGCGGGACCGAAGGACCTTCCGAGGAACCACAGGGACCGCCAGAGGTAGCCTCCATGGAGGTAAGTGCCGAGGAGGAAGGCGGACACTAACTTCTTTAGTTAGATGGCTGACCTTCAAATCCTCCAGATTAACTTGCAACATAGCACCTCTGCGACTAGTTTAATTAGTCGTCAGATGGCTATGGGGCACACAGATGTCATCCTAATACAGGAACCCTGGGTTCACCAGGGCAATGTGAAAGGATTAGATGGTGCTGGGACAAATTATTATTGTTCCAACACTAGCCCAAGAGCTTGTATCTGCGCTGCCAAGCAACTGAACGCTCAATTAATACCAGAATTTTGTTTCAGAGATCTGGTAGCCATAAGGACGAGTCTCGTGAGGGACGGTGGGAGGACAAACCTTGTTGTTTGTTCGGCCTACCTCCCTTATGACTCTCCCGACCCACCACCGACTCAGGAACTAATGAACCTGGTCAATTATTGCAAGGAAAAGCGTTCCCCCTTGCTAATCGGATGTGACTCGAATGCCCACCATACGGTGTGGGGAAGTTCAGACGTCAATGCCAGAGGAAGGGATCTCCTGGAGTATCTGTCAACTACAGACCTTGAGATTCTCAATAGGGGAAGTTCCCCCACTTTTGTTACTCCCAGGCGACAGGAAGTAATTGATTTGACCTTGGGATCCACGCAGGTAACCCAATGGACAAAAAACTGGCGAGTTGTACCGGAACCATCCCTTTCGGACCACCGGTACATCCGATTCAGCCTGGAGCTGCAACACAGCGAAGGTGCAGCGTATAGGAATCCCAAGTCTACCGACTGGGCTGCCTTTAAGGCGGACCTCTCGAATGGACTACAGGGAATTTCCTATAGCACTCGCACCACAAAGGAGGTAGAAGAGCACCTCAGTATTATCAATACTGCGGTCAAGGCTTTTTTTGAAAGGAGCTGCCAACTACGACGCGCAAAAAGGGCAAGGAAAGTACCATGGTGGAACTCCGAGCTCCAAATGCAACGTAAAGAGACACGCAGGCTCCTAAATAGGGCAATGCGTACAAAGTTCGTATGCGATTGGGACTGTTTTAAACAGGCCCAACGCAATTACAAAGATTCTATTCGTAGATCTAAACGAGAGTCCTGGAAGGCCTTCTGTCTCGACATTGAAGGACTACCAGAAGCAGCTAGACTGCATAAGACGCTCTCAAAAAATCCAAGAGCCAAGCTGGAGTGCCTAAGGCTCCCTTCAGGTGACCATACGGCCACTGATGAGGAGACCCTAAGGCATCTCCTGGAGGTGCACTTCCCAGGCTCTGTGGCTGAAACTGGTGATGTCCCACTAGTAAGGGCTCCCCGCATTGGCATTAGCCCAATGGACTGGGAGATAGCCTCGAAAGTGGTAACACACGAAAAGATCAGGTGGGCGATAAGCACATTTGATCCGTACAAAAGTCCAGGGCCAGATGGCATTTTTCCGGCACTTCTACAGGAAGGGCTGGATTTGCTCATCAGGCCACTCTACAACATATTCAGGACCTGCCTTGCTTTCGGGTATACACCAGTAGCGTGGAGATCCGTTAAGGTGGTCTTTATACCAAAGGCAGGTCGAACCTCGTTTGACCTGGCCAAATCATTCAGACCTATCAGCTTAACCTCATTTCTACTTAAAACGGTGGAAAGAATGGTGGATAGGTACATAAGAGACGGCGCATTAAGGATAATGCCGCTGCATCCAAACCAACATGCTTACCAAATGGGCAAGTCAGTGGAATCGGCCCTTCATACTATCGTTTTTAGGATAGAGAAGGCGCTGGAACACAAAGAACTGGCCCTAGGTACTTTTTTGGATATAGAGGGCGCGTTTGACAACACTGCCTTTGAGTCCATATGCACTGCGGCAACGAACCATGGAATAGAGCCCACCATTGTTCGGTGGATGAAATCCATGCTAGAAAACCGCAGGGTAACCGCCACTCTAAACGAGGATACCGCAAAGGTGACCGTCAGGCGTGGGTGCCCGCAGGGGGGAGTACTCTCGCCCTTGATGTGGTCCCTCGTCATAGATGGGCTCCTGCGTGACCTCAACGGAGCCGGCATATACACGCAAGGCTATGCAGATAACCTTGCTATACTCGTAAGAGGAAAATTTCCACATGCCATCTGTGGGGTTACTCAAATTGCCCTCAGAATCGTGGAAAGATGGTGCATAGGGCACGGATTGTCGGTAAACCCCGACAAAACCGAACTTGTCCTATTCACAAGGAAAAGGAAGATAGAGGGCTTTGTTGACCCAGTACTCTTCGGTACCCCTCTGAGGGCCGCCGGAAAAGTTAAGTATCTGGGAGTAATCCTGGACGCCAAACTGACCTGGAAGGAGCACTCGGAACGACAAATACAAAGGGCAACTGCCTCCTTTTGGATGTGTAGACGCGCCTTTGGAAGCACGTGGGGTCTTAAACCGAATGTCATCATGTGGATGTACACCGCGGTGATAAGACCCCTCATCACATACGCTGCACTTGTATGGTGGCCGTGGGCCACCTTAGCTAGCGCAAAGAAACGCTTCGGCCAACTCCAACGGCTAGCTTGTCTAGGAGTGACGGGAGCAATGCGAACAGCACCCACAACGGCCCTGGAAGCCCTTCTCGGACTCGTGCCCCTTCATCTAATGATTGAGGCTGAGGCTAGAAGGGCGGCTCACAGGCTTAAGTGTGGGGGCCAGTGGACAAAGGTAGGAGGGACGCTGGGGCATTCGAGGGTCCTGTCATTTATGGCAGGGGCTCACGATACCCTCAGCATGAGGAGTGATCGTATGGTCCCCTCCTTTTCCTTCAATAGGCCATATAAAACAGTCATCCCTTTTAGAGAGGACTGGATTGCCCGTGGCCATAACCTCCTTACTCCTAAGGGACTTATCTGGTTCACAGACGGCTCTAGGACGGAGGCTGGCGCAGGGGCGGGCGTCTATGGCGAATCACCTAGAGTGAAGCGTGCGTTCTCACTGGGCAGGTACGCCACCGTATTTCAGGCCGAGGTGTTTGCCATCCTGGCCTGTGTTTATGAAAACCTAGACAGAGGTTTTACTAATAAGCATATCTACATCTGCTCGGATAGCCAGGCCGCTCTCTTAGCCCTGAATTCCTTCAGGGTGTCTTCGGAACTAGTGTCTGAATGTCGAGCGGCGCTAACGAGACTCTGCGTGCAGAACTCTGTAAAGTTGCTGTGGGTACCAGGTCATAGCAACATTGACGGTAACGAAGAGGCGGACCAGTTGGCTAGGCAGGGCTCCAATGGTGACCCGCCTAGACCCGAGCCAATTCTTGGGATACCATATTGCAACGTAAAGCTAGAAATGAAGAAATGGGCCTGGACCCGGTTCCTTCGTGAATGGTCTTTACAGAAGGGACTAAGGCAAGCTAAACTCTTTATTGGGGAGTTATCGCTGTCGACGTCCAAAGAGCTTCTAAAACTCAGTAAGAAGCAAATTAGGATCGTAACAGGACTCCTAACAGGGCACTGTCACCTCAACAAACACCTGCACAGAATCGGTATCACAAATGATCCGATCTGCAGGCTATGCGGGGAAGAGGAAGAATCTTCCCAGCACATATTATGCCAGTGTGTCAGACTGATGACCCTGCGACACAAACACTTCGGCGCAGCGTTTTTACAACCGGAGGATATAAGGCTCATCCCTATAGGCCAAGTGCTAGCCTTTGCGGTTGGTACCGGCCTGTTCAAAGACGAGATATAAAAAGCGGTACGCACAATGGGCCTCAGGCCTGAGTGCCGCGGGGTCAACTCCCGCACCGCAAAAGAAGAAGAAGAAGACTATACGAGGAGCTTCCAAAAAGTTTGGAATACCATTTGGTACTTTATATAATAAATATAAAGGCCTACACATCCGTAATGTTAGTCATCCCAATTTTTTCACAGCGCTGGAAGAAAGTACGTTTATAAAAACAGCCGCAATATGCAGAAATTGGGGTTATCCATTGAGTAAAATAGACGTTCAATATATAGCGAAGAATTAATTAGACAAGCAAGGCAGGGTTATTAAAGGATTAAAAGAGAACAAACCAGGAATTGATTGGGTTGATGGGCTTCTTAAAAGAAATAAAAGTCAAATTTGCCAAAGGGTTGCTGCAAATATTAAACGTTCACGTGCTACAGTAAGTGAAACAGCACTTAAAAGACTTACTTTGACAATTTAAAAATTACTATAGGAGTCCCTGCAACTAACGTCTTTAATTATGATGAGACTAATTTTGCTGACGATCCTGGGAAAAAACATAAACTATATCGCAGTGGTGTAAAATATCCGGAACAAATGTGTAATTTTACCAAATCCGCAACCACAGTAATGATCTGTGGTTCCGCTTCCGGAGTGCTACTCCCACCATATATAGTTTTCCGTTCAGTAAGGATGCGGACCACATGGACACAGAACGGACCGAAAGGGATCACCTTGCTGTAAAGAGCGATGTTGCAGCGGTGGAATACGATATAATAGAACCGATCATGGCTGGATTGAAGCATCAACTTTTAACGACTGGTTTTTTACCTCTTTTCTTCCACATGCGAAAAGATTGGATGGAAAGAAGGTGTTAATTGGCAACAACCTCGCTGCACATTTTACTGACAAAGTTCTACGCTCATGTGAAGAGAACAATATTGCTTTTACATGTTTAATCCCAAATTCAACTCATTTAACCCAACCATTGGACGTATCACTTTTTCGCCCCATGAAATCAGCTTGGAGAAAGATACTGTTAGAGTGGAAGATACAAAATCCTGCACATACTACTCTTCCAAAAGAACATTTTGCTAAGCTTTTGCAGAAGTCTTTAATAGCCATCGACACCAACACCAAAAATGATCTTAATCCGGGCTCTTCAAAAAGTGCTCTTAAGCAAAATTTAATCAGTGGTTTTGCTGGAACCGGAATTTTGCCTTTTAATCCGGAAAGGGTATTGTCTAAATTACCAGGATACACAAGAGACATGAACGAAGAGCCATTAAATACATCATTGATTTCGTTTTTAAAAGAACAAAGAATTAGAAATTCGGATCAGAAGAAAAAACTTGTAAAGAAATCAAAACTAAATGTTGAATCGGGCAAAAGTGTTTCTAGATTTATAGAAGATATTGACTCTGATGTTGAAGAAACTGATTCAGTGATTTTCGACCCGTCTGAAGAAGAAGAAGAAGATGACAATGCATCCAACAGCAATGACTTAAATGTTGAAAATAAAAATGTAAATTTTATTATGGGTGACTATGTTTTAGTAGGGTTAAAGGTGGTTCATACTGACATATATAAAATCTACTAGGGTATAATAGCGGAAATTATTGAAGCAGAGAATTTTACCATAAATTTTCTGCGACTCAAGAAAGGGAGGAAGCAAAATTTCTTTGCTTTTCCTACTGTTAAGGATGAAAGTATGGTTCATATTTCCGAAATTAAGCAAAAACTTGATCCTCCAATTTCATCACATAGAGGGCACTTTATTTTTAAGAACCTTGGAAATACCTGCAGCGAATAAACATTTTAAATTTACCTACTGTTTTTGATAGAATAAGTATTGAATACTGTTATATTATTATTTAACTGTTTTAGAATCTTTATGTTCATTTTTAATTATATTTTTCTATGTCAAATAAACTTACAGAGTTAAGTTCATTATTTTGGTAAATTAAAGCAATTCTTGCAATATTTTGAAAAAAAAATTGTTTTTAATCTATTTGTAGTGACAAAAAGCACCACATTAAACAGCTAATATTTATGTAATAGCTTTACTTTTAGATAGCCCTTATTTAATTTTCAAATCAATTACGTATTTTGAATAATTATTTTAACTGAGTACTCTAATCAGGAAGGTTCGCCAATCTAGTAATCTGTTAATTGAATTTTCAATTGTATTTTTAAAATCTTTGACTACTAAATGACACCCAATGTCAACTGACTTCTATTCCAAATCAAACCAGATATTGACAATCGTATCTTACATTGACACACATTTCAATCAATTCACCTACGACAGTATTGTATTAAGTTTATTTTCACACTTTCTTTTACTGATTGTTATTCAAAATGCTTTTATAAATTCTTTACACAAACCTTAAAACTTCTCTAGCTTTCACTGCAAGAATCCTACCAACAACAGCCTCCAATATCGATAGTCTGCAATACCTACCGCTTACTCCCCAAATAGTGAAAACTATGATGGTCTGTCAACCCTCGAACTGCATCTATCCTGTCAATAACTCCTACTATTCCCAGAATCCAGTCCTGCTACCTTACAAACGTCACCGTCACACCAATCGACTCCCGGTAAGTTTCAGTATTATGATGATCCAAATCTAACCTTGTTTATTCTGCAGATAGTCCGATGTCAGCAATACCCACAAAAATTATCCAAATCAATCAGTTACTTGTAAGAATCTCCAATAATATCTTGTATGTATCAATAAATCCAAATCTCTTCAAATAATGTAACCTTCTGTATTATTTATTTCCAATTCACTGTATTTGTACAATCTCTTCACCGATTGTATGGCTGTATTAGTTCCAATTTACACTTTTGCCCATCACACCATGCAGATTGGTTGCCAACCCCTTTTTATTTTGCATTTAACAGACAATGATACAAATTAAGGCATTAATTTCCCATTTTTTTATTTACCAAAATTGGTTATTTCAAAAATACATGTACATTTTTCATAAGTTGTTTCAGTAACTAATTAAACAAATTTTTTTTCCTTATTAGATACAATTCTTATTGCCCTCTTATAAATTTTAAATATCCTATTATTATTACATGCTATTAATTCTTATTATTCTAACAAATACATTTGTCAATTGTAACCTTGGCTTGAAACTTTATTAAAATTAAACTCAACCATCAAATTTGTATACTCAATTACTATTTCATTATCAAATTACCTCACCCATTGTCTCAATTAACTTTCATTATTCATTTAAAAATTAACACCCAATTTTATCTCAACACCTTAAGATTTGATTGTAGTAATCTTCCAAATTTACTAGTTTTATATTTTTATTTTTCAACTACTCTTAGGGCCGGTTGCAGAAAGCAATGTTAAGTCTCGTGTTAGCTAACATCGCGTTAAAGTGAACAAAATCGCATCAAATTTTGTTTACTAATGTATTAGTTGCCATAAGCATTTGAGATTTGATTCGTTTTTGTTCACTTTGACGCGATGTTAGCTAACACGAGACTTGACATTGCTTTCTGCAACCGGCCCTTAGTGTATCACAATATAACGGGTGTTCATAAACAGTCGTCATCCCAGTAGGTTTTGACTTCAGAAACGTATGTGTATTAAAATTGAGAAAAAATGCGCTATGACAGTACTCAATGACGTTTCATTGTGTTGCACGAATTAATCAAAGACATAACATTTTGCTTTTCAAAGCAACTGGGATGACGACTGTTTATGAACACCCGTTATATTTTTTTTACTGAATAATAATTATTTCACATAGTTAATTTTCAGGATGTAAATTGGGGTAAATGTAGGTGAAATAATGCCAAATTTTAATTTTGATTATCTTTAATCTGTAAATAAATACAGCAAAAAATAAATATAAAGTTGATCCAAGTAGCTCCGGTTGACGGTAACTAAAATAGTTTTTGCGCTCTTCTGTATTCATAGGCAGCACAACTGTTGTAACGTTTTTCTTCTGTATCAGTGGTCATATGTGTAATTAACCTACATTTGAGTTGCTTTATATTCACTAACCGTGCACGTATAGTTTTTCTTAAGTATGTGTTTTTCTACGTCTAACTGAACTACTTTGCCGTGCTGTTCTGTATTCACAAATCAAGCAACTGTATGGCTTTTCTCCTGAATGAGTTTTCATATGTTCAACTAAACATCTTTTCACTGCTGTTTTGTATTCACAAGCCGAGCATCCGTACGGCTTTTCTCCTGTATGAGTATTCATTATTATTATTATACAACGTTGTAGGCCTTAGAGGCCCGTTGCTTGGGTAATCATTGCTTTCCATTGCTTCCTATTCTGTGCTATATTTTTCCAGTCTTCCGCTCCTATGGCTAGTAAATCGGCTTCTACACATTCTTTCCATTTTCTTTTTGGCCTTCCTCTTCTGCGTGTGCCTTCCGGTTCTTCTATATATGCTTTTTTTGTTGTCCTGTTATCATCCATTCGTGCTATGTGACCAATCCATCTTAGTCGTTGTCTACGTACTATTGTCAATGTTTGGTTTGTTGTACATGTCTAGTATTTCCTGATTAGTTCTTCGTTTCCATTGGCCAGCCTCTTTTTTTCCTCCGTATATTCTGCGCAGAATTTTTCGTTCCCAGATTTCCAATTTGTCCTGAGTCTTTTTCGTTAATGTCCATGTTTCACACGAGTAAATTGCACTTGGTCTCACTATTGTCTTATATATGTTTGTTTTTGTTTTTCTCGACACATTTTTTGCACTAAACACCGTTTGTAATGCTCCTCCACTGCGGTTTCCTGCCATTAATCTCTTCTCTATTTCTATGTCTTCGTTCCCATTTTCCATTATTTCTGTTCCCAGGAATTTGATGTTCTGTACTTTTTCGAGGTTGTATTGTCCGCCTTGTTCATCATTTATTATTAAGTTGCTGTTTATTCTGCTTTTATTTCTGGACATCACCATATATTTTGTTTTTTGTGAGTTGATTTCTATGTGAATGTTGATAGTGGGTCTCCTTGTCTCATATGTTCAACTAAACATCTTTTCACTGCTGTTCTGTATTCACAAGCCGAGCAACTGTATGGCTTTTCTCCTGCATGAATCTTCACGTGTAACTAAATTACTTTTCTTTACTGTTTTGTATCCACAAACCAAGCAACTATATGGCTTTTCTCCTGTATGAGTTTAAATATGTTCAACTAAATGACTTATCATTACTGCTCTGTATTCACAAGCCAAGCATCCGTACAGCTTTTCTCCTGTATGAGTTTTCATATGTTCAACTAAATGACTTTTCACTGCTGTTCTGTATTCACACACCGAGCATGCGTACGGCTTTTCTCCTGTATGAGTTCTCATATGTTCAACTAAACGACTTTTCACTGCTGTGCTGTATTCACACACTGAGCAACTGTATGAGTTTTCATATATCTAACTAAATGGCTTTTCATTGCTGTTCTGTATTCACAAACCGAGCAGCTGTATGGCTTTTCTCCTGTATGATTCTTCACATGTGTAACTAAATTACTTTTCTGTACTGTTTTGTATTCACAAACCGAGCAACTGAATGGCTTTTCTCCTGTATGAGTTTTAATATGTCTAACTAAATGACTTTTCACTGCTGTTCTGTATTCACACTCTGAGCAACTGTATGGCTTCTCTCCTGTATGAGTTTTAATATGTTCAACTAAATGACTTTTCATTGCTGCTCTGTATTCACAAACCGAGCAGCTGTATGGCTTTTCCCGTGTATGAGTTTTAATATGTCTAACTAAACTTCTTTTCACTGCTTTTCTGTATTCACAAGCCAAGCATCTGTACGGCTTTTCTCCTGTATGAGTTTTCATATGTTCAACTAAATGACTTTTCACTGCTGTTCTGTATTCACACTCTGAGCAACTGTATGGCTTCTCTCCTGTATGAGTTTTAATATGTTCAACTAAATGACTTTTCATTGCTGCTCTGTATTCACAAACCGAGCAGCTGTATGGCTTTTCCCGTGTATGAGTTTTAATATGTCTAACTAAACTTCTTTTCACTGCTTTTCTGTATTCACAAGCCAAGCATACGTACGGCTTTTCTCCTGTATGAGTTCTCATATGTTCAACTAAACGACTTTTCACTGCTGTGCTATATTCACACACTGAGCAACTGTATGAGTTTTCATATGTCTAACTAAATGGCTTTTCATTGCTGTTCTGTATTCACAAACCGAGCAGCTGTATGGCTTTTCTCCTGTATGATTCTTCACATGTGTAACTAAATTACTTTTCTGTACTGTTTTGTATTCACAAACCGAGCAACTGTATGGCTTTTCTCCTGTATGAGTTTTAATATGTCTAACTAAATGACTTTTCACTGCTGTTCTGTATTCACAAGCCAAGCATCCGTACGGCTTTTCTCCTGTATGAGTTTTCATATGTTCAACTAAATGACTTTTCACTGCTGTTCTGTATTCACACACCGAGCATGCGTACGGCTTTTCTCCTGTATGAGTTCTCATATGTTCAACTAAACGACTTTTCACTGGTGTGCTATATTCACACACTGAGCAACTATATGAGTTTTCATATGTCTAACTAAATGGCTTTTCATTGCTGTTCTGTATTCACAAACCGAGCAGCTGTATGGCTTTTCTCCTGTATGATTCTTCACATGTGTAACTAAATTACTTTTCTGTACTGTTTTGTATTCACAAACCGAGCAACTGTATGGCTTTTCTCCTGTATGAGTTTTAATATGTCTAACTAAATGACTTTTCACTGCTGTTCTGTATTCACAAGCCAAGCATCCGTACCGCTTTTCTCCTGTATGAGTTTTCATATGTTCAACTAAAATGACTTTTCACTGCTGTTCTGTATTCACACACCGAGCATGCGTACGGCTTTTCTCCTGTATGAGTTCTCATATGTTCAACTAAACGACTTTTCACTGCTGTGCTATATTCACACACTAAGCAACTGTATGAGTTTTCATATGTCTAACTAAATGGCTTTTCATTGCTGTTCTGTATTCACAAACCGAGCAGCTGTATGGCTTTTCTCCTGTATGATTCTTCACATGTGTAACTAAATTACTTTTCTGTACTGTTTTGTATTCACAAACCGAGCAACTGTATGGCTTTTCTCCTGCATGAGTTTTATATGTGCAACTAAACTACCTTTTACTGCTGTTCTGTACTCACACACCGAGCAACTGTATGGCTTTTCTTCTATATGAGTTTTCATATGTTCAACTAAATGACTTTTCTTTACTGTTCTGTATTCACACACCGAGCATGCTTACGGCTTTTCTCCTGTATGAGTTCTCATATGTTCAACTAACCGACTTTTCACTGCTGCGCTGTATTCACACACTGAACAACTGTATGACTTTTCTTCTGTATGAGTTTTCATATGTCTAACTAAATGGCTTTTCATTGCTGTTCTGTATTCACAAACCGAGCAGCTGTATGGCTTTTCTCCTGTATGAGTTTTAATATGTCTAACTAAATGACTTTTCACTGCTGTTCTGTATTCACACACTGAGCAACTGTATGGCTTTTCTCCTGTATGAGTTTTAATATGTGCAACTAAACTACCTTTTACTGCTGTTCTGTACTCACACACCGAGCAACTGTATGGCTTTTCTCCTGTATGAGTTTTCATATGTTCAACTAAATGACTTTTCTTTACTGTTCTGTATTCACACACCGAGCATGCGTACGGCTTTTCTCCTGTATGAGTTCTCATATGTTCAACTAACCGACTTTTCACTGCTGCGCTGTATTCACACACTGAACAACTGTATGACTTTTCTCCTGTATGAGTTCTCATATGTTCAACTAACCGACTTTTCACTGCTGCGCTGTATTCACACACTGAACAACTGTATGACTTTTCTCCTGTATGAGTTTTCATATGTCTAACTAAACTTCTTTTCACTGCTGTTCTGTATTCACAAGCCGAGCAACTGTATGGCTTTTCTCCTGTATGAGTCTTAATATGTGTAACTAAATGACTTTTGTTTACTGTTCTGTATTCACAAACCGAACAGCTGTATGGCTTTTCTCCAGCATGATTCTTCACATGTTTAACTAAATTACCTTTATCTACTGTTCTGTATTCACAAACCGAGCAACTGTATGGCTTTTCTCCTGTATGAATTTTAATATGTCTAACTAAATGACTTTTGTTTACTGTTCTGTATTCACAAACCGAGCAGCTGTATGGCTTTTCTCCTGCATGATTCTTCACATGTGCAACTAAATTACTTTTATCTACTGTTCTGTATTCACAAACCGAGCAGCTGTATGGCTTTTCTCCTGTATGATTCTTCATATGTATAACTAAATGACTTTTCTGTACTGTTTTGTATTCACAAACCAAGCAACTGTATGGCTTTTCTCCTGTATGAATTTTAATATGTGCAACTAAACTACCTTTTACTGCTGTTCTGTACTCACACACCGAGCAACTGTATGGCTTTTCTCCTGTATGAGTTTTCATATGTTCAACTAAATGACTTTTCTTTACTGTTCTGTATTCACACACCGAGCATGCGTACGGCTTTTCTCCTGTATGAGTTCTCATATGTTCAACTAACCGACTTTTCACTGCTGCGCTGTATTCACACACTGAACAACTGTATGACTTTTCTCCTGTATGAGTTTTCATATGTCTAACTAAACTTCTTTTCACTGCTGTTCTGTATTCACAAGCCGAGCAACTGTATGGCTTTTCTCCTGTATGAGTCTTAATATGTGTAACTAAATGACTTTTGTTTACTGTTCTGTATTCACAAACCGAGCAGCTGTATGGCTTTTCTCCTGCATGATTCTTCACATGTTTAACTAAATTACCTTTATCTACTGTTCTGTATTCACAAACCGAGCAACTGTATGGCTTTTCTCCTGTATGAATTTTAATATGTCTAACTAAATGACTTTTGTTTACTGTTCTGTATTCACAAACCGAGCAGCTGTATGGCTTTTCTCCTGCATGATTCTTCACATGTGCAACTAAATTACCTTTATCTACTGTTCTGTATTCACAAACCGAGCAGCTGTATGGCTTTTCTCCTGTATGATTCTTCATATGTATAACTAAATGACTTTTCTGTACTGTTTTGTATTCACAAACCAAGCAACTGTATGGCTTTTCTCCTGTATGAGTTTTAATATGTCTAACTAAATGACTTTTCTTTACTGTTCTGTATTCACAAACCGAGCAGCTGTATAGCTTTTCTCCTGCATGATTCTTCACATGTCTAGCTAAATGACTTTCCACTGCTGTTCTGTATTCACAAACCGAGTCACTATCAGGATTCTCTTCACTACAAGCAGTATTTACGTAATTTTTGTCAAATGGTTGGTTTTCATCATCTTCATCCTTTAATTCGATGACTTCTTGTTTAATAGATAGTTTATCAAAATTTTCATTGCTATTCATGTTCTGCGATCTGCATGATGTAGTTCCTGCAGAACTATAAGAATTATTTTCCATAGCTTCTTAATGAATGGTGATTGTTTGTTTGACTGTTTCTATTAATGATATATGAGCCAAGGAAAGTTGGATATCTTCACATCTAGAACAAAAGCAGATTGTTATTCAAATTCAGTTATTTATTTATTTATGGATTTACGGGATAAACCCATTAATTAACCTAGTGTCATAAACATAACCTTTAGTATAACAAAAACAATATTGCATGGACATCACATTAATTTAAGATCACTTCTAAATTAATTTAAAGAAGCACCCACAACTAAATTACATACATTTATTAAATTTAAGTACCTATCCATCGGTAAATTTTGGCCATAATTTGTTGCATGACATTGTATATAAAATAGGTTATGAGGTCTGAGGGTTCTCATTGGAATATTGATGTTAATTTGTTTAAAATATGGATCGTCAATCAATCCATTCAACAATTTAAAAATGAAGCATAAGCTAGCTACCTAATAGTTAACTTCCGAATAAATTTATTTGACAAATAACTTTTGAAACTGTCTTTCCACCTCCAAATAGCACTTATTCGGCTAATAATGTAACCTATTCCTCAAATAACTTATTTGGCAGTTAAACCTCCAAATAAGTTAAAAAAATCGCAGATCAACCCTCTTAAAGTTCGTACTACACGGAAGCTCTAAAAATCTTCACTTACCGCGATGGCCGAGCTAACTCAAATTCGGCGATATGGCCGTGGATTCAAACTACCAGACGTGTACCCTGCAAAGTCTTTAAAAAAATATGGGCGCCAGAAGTCAGATGGTTTCGAATAATTTAAATAAACTACAAATGACTAGCGTTTATTTAATAACTACTGAATAATCTGTAGTATGGTAATTCAATAATAGTCAAAACAATTTTATCACAAATAAAGTCATAATAGGGCTGTGCGAGTTAAATGAAGGTTGCGACACGCACATATATCAAAAACCCCTTTTGGGTTATTAAATTAATTGTAACCACAAATTAATCGAGTGATATGCATACCGCTGTCATTTAATAAAACCTTTCTGTTCAGGCTATTGAAAGCAAAAAGCGTGAATGCTCCTTTTACAAAGGTTCAATTACACACCTAAATTCTAGCTTTAAATATTAATCGTAATTAAATATAAGCATAAAACTTCAAATATTAAAAACAAGTGAATGTATGAATTTGAACTTTACAGGTTAATAATAACGGAAAGTATAAATTTAAACGTTAAATATTGGTAATAATGGAATATATGAATTTAAATTTCAAGTATCGAAGATAATTTAATATAACATTAATTCCGGAATAGCCAGTCCGAATTAGCTTGTAACACTAACCTCGAACTGCTATACACAGTGGTCAAAAGCGCCGTAGATGCATCGTTAATTAAAGCAACGCCACCCTCGAACTGCAGTAGCTAGGCAGGACGCCAGCAGGTATTGAAAATGAAATCAGGACAGCAACCTTGCTTCCAAGATTAAATCCTTGGGTAAAACTATCAATTTAGAGCTAAATAAATGCAATTAATATGGGAATTATAAAATTTGAAAGTCCATCATACCTGATTTGTTCTCAGTTCTCGGAAAATAATGCTTAATTAAGCACACGACAAATTACTCGTCAGCGAGCTGCTAGATCGAGTTGCCAAAAGAAGAATGCGCTTCGGCCAAATTGCAAGACGCTGGGAAAAAAGATAACAGCAGCGCTGCACTCGGCTGATAGCGAACGGCGAGTTAGGCAGGAATACCAATGGACAAAACTGGGAAATTAACAATTCGAAATGCGAACTGCTTATGATTTAAATTAAATATACAGGTTAGACCAGAAATAATTGGTATGTGGAGAAAACATTCGAGCGAAGCCGAAAAATGGTTTCAAGTAAGGCAGATACTGGATGAAATGGAAGAAGATTTGAGGCATCGTTCAGACAGGTAACAAGTAAAACACACTATAATAGTGGTGGTTATCATTAACTAAGTTCATGTAGAAATCATGCAATTTCACCACTACAACAGATACTTCTGACACTGTGATTCCTTGCGTCTGGAAGCTTCTACATAACAGTTGCAGATTTCGATGGCATTCAAAAATCCACAGCAGGAAACATTACTCAGCTTGTTATTAACGCATTGGTTGAGTTAAGACCACGCTACATTAAATTTCCAGAATCTGCCGAGGAAAGAAACGCCACAACTGTACAGCGTGCAAGAATTGCACGTTTTCCCAGAGTTGTTGGAACTATTGACTGTACACATGTAAAATTACAGTCACCAGGTGTGTATCTACGTGATTTTTTTTTGGGTAGCTCTCAAAATTATAGTTGTTTAATGCAAGCTTGTTGGATACTTTTTATACCAAATTATTAAGATTAAAATTTGGGAAAACTGCAGAATTCCCCTCATATTGTTAATATCCTTTATCTAATAGACGTGTCTGTCCGGGACGCTGTTTTGTCTGTCTGGGACGCTGTTTTGTCCGTCCGGGACGCTGTTTCAGCAGCCAAACCGTAAGAGATAGAGAAAAAAGTTATGAAAGTTATATGTTTGGAATGGTCATGTCAGGTCAGGAACCGAATTTCAGTCACGTGACACTTCCGGTTTTCGAGAAATCACGTGATTTCCGTCCGTCCGGGACGGTCTTTTTCGTTTTATTAAATGAGACATTTGTCTCACTGGTTGCTAGTTAATTATTATTAACCGTATTTCTCTAATAACCTTAACTAAAATTATAAGGGAAGCAAGTAAAGGAAGGGGAATTAGCCCTGGATTTTGCAGTTTAGCCAACATTTGTTCTTCTGATTTCCTATATACTGCAACAAGTTAGTAATCGCATTGCACAAATAATGTCCACTTCATTTAATTAATTGCAGGTGGAGCTAATGCAGAAAATTTTCGTAATAGCAAGAGGTACTTTTCTTTGAACGTGCAGTCAATTTGCGATGCAAATACTTACTTTATGGATTTGGTAGCTCGATGACCTGGAGGAGACCATGACACGCACATTTTTAATAATTCTGCCATTAGGATGAGATTTGAAACAGGTGAAATGGGGAATTTGTTACTCTTGGGGGAAGTGGATATCCACTACGATCTTGTTTATTAACACCAATTAATGAACCAGCAACGGAAGCAGAAAGTCTTAATAACAAGTCACAGATTAGAACCCGAAATGTTGTGAAAAAGGCTTTTGGCATATGGAAGCAACGTTTTCCAATTTTGTTGACGGGCATAAGATTCCGCTTGCCTTTAGCCCAAAAAACAATAGTTGCAGTTTTAATTCTGCATAACATTGCTTGTCAAAATCATGACGATTTACCTATAGAAGAGGCAGCAGTAGCTGAAGCAGACGTACTAAGAAATGAAGAATTTAGAATGCCTAGAGCAGCGGTCGGCAACCTTTTGGCAGGCAAGGGCCACTATGTGGCAAAATGAAGTGAAGGCGGGCCGCACTTATTCATAATTTTGATAATAGGTATACTATGTATATCGTGGTGATATTAAATATGCGAAAACATTGTATTTAAATTTTATTAATACGTAGGTACAATGACAAAAAAATAAGGAAAAATAATAAAAATACGAGAACTATGTACAAAGTACTGATGGGGCCATAATTACCGATGGGGCCACAATTATATATAACAGCAATGAGATAACATGAACAACAAAATAAAATGCTTGAGTAAGAAAGAGATGACCATACAACAAAATTATTTTAGTAGGCACAATTAGTTGACATATGTCATAATTAAAGTAAGCTTCAAGCCTACTCGTATATTTCCTACTATGTTTATCTCTTTCTTACTCAAGCAATATGTGTTATCTTCTTATTCATGTTATCTCATTGCTGTTATATATAATTGTGGCCCCATCGGTATATATAACAGCAATGAGATAACATGAACAACAAAATAAAATGCTTGAGTAAGAAAGAGATGACCATACAACAAAATTATTTTAGTAGGCACAATTAGTTGACATATGTCATAATTAAAGTAAGCTTCAAGCCTACTCGTATATTTCCTACTATGTTTATCTCTTTCTTACTCAAGCAATATGTGTTATCTTCTTATTCATGTTATCTCATTGCTGTTATATATAATTGTGGCCCCATCGGTATATATAACAGCAATGAGATAACATGAACAACAAAATAAAATGCTTGAGTAAGAAAGAGATGACCATACAACAAAATTATTTTAGTAGGCACAATTAGTTGACATATGTCATAATTAAAGTAAGCTTCAAGCCTACTCGTATATTTCCTACTATGTTTATCTCTTTCTTACTCAAGCAATATGTGTTATCTTCTTATTCATGTTATCTCATTGCTGTTATATATAATTGTGGCCCCATCGGTATATATAACAGCAATGAGATAACATGAACAACAAAATAAAATGCTTGAGTAAGAAAGAGATGACCATACGAACAAATTATTTTAGTAGGCATGCTTGGTTGACATCTGTCATAATTAAAATAGGCATCAGCCTACTCGAATATTTGCTACTATGTTTATCTCTTTCTTACTCAAGCAATACGTGTTATCTTTTTGTTCATGTTCTCTTATTGCTGTTATATATAATTGTGGCCCCATCGGTATATCTACCTACATATAACTGTACTTATAAAAAATTTAGTGTGACTTTTGAGGTTGTATTTTAGTGGCTATTTGTTGTATGTTAGCTTTCATGTTTGTAGTTGAAAATAAAGAATGAGGATGGGCCTCATAAAGAATTTTGAGTTTGAGCATTTAACTCTTGTCAAAATTAGACTGAATTTTTTTAATTACTACTTTTCTATCACATTTCAGTGGCTATTTGTTTCAATAATTTCAAGGAACTACTGATTTTGAGAAAATGGTCATTTTAATTTCTTAACATTAAACTGCAGCAGGGTCGTTTCAGAACCCATGCTTTTAAAAAATTCGCACCTTTCTAGGTTATAATTAGAAGTAAACCCAAACACCGTCTTCTGCTAAGTGGTTAAGCCGAAATGAAGCGGAAATGGAGCAAAATAAATTCGCTTCCAAAAATGGCGACTGCTGCCGAAGCGAAACCGAGGCGCTGTCGGTCAGCAAAACGTTCAACGCAATCGCTACCTCAGCGCTATGCCGGCTGAACGCACCCACTCTGTGTCTGTGACATTACATTCTTATTAAATGCACGCTCGCTTGAATTTTGCGCGCGCATGACGCTATTATTTAAATTTTAGGTCGGTATATAAGACTTTCATTTACAAAACAGTCGCGGGCCGCGGGTTGCCGACCGCTGGCCTAGAGAACAAAATAACAATATAACACGTGCTATGATAGTAGGATATTTCAAAACACTCCTGTAATTTTTTATTAAATAAAATTATTTAAATTCTATTTGTATGTGCGATAATTTTTGTAATAATTGTCAAATCCTAATGGTAACTGTATACAGCGTGTATGTAATTGGTCATACAAAAATGCACTACAAAATTCTACAACTAAAAATAAAATGAAAAGCTAAGAATTATTAAGCATTTTACAGAGTATTTTTAAAAATATAAGCAATTTAAGATTCATAAAACTGGCAACGTTACAAATAAAAACGCTTTGAATGGATTTTTCCTAAGAAATAAAACGGTTAGAAAAATATGGTTGTTAGGTTTTCGTTTTAGAATATCGTAGTGCACTTTTTATATGACCAACTAGATACACCCTGTATACAAAACTATCTCTATAAAAATACAATTTTCAATTAAGATTAATTTGAACAAAATCTTTACTGCAATTGTTTTTGTGTAATTAAAATTTCCATCTGTTTATTTTGTATTTCCAGGTGCAATAATTCCTTCCTCTTTTAATGCACTTTCCCTCTTCTGCCTTTCTTGTGCATCTAGAAGCAGCTGGTGTTGTAATTTAAATGTCCTAGTAACTATTATTAAATCTTGACAGAAAAATAATGCACAAACTAACTTTTTTATTTATAAAATTAAGTAAGAAACAAAAATAATTCTCAATCAATTCCTTGGCTCAGAAAACATTACATTATTGTAAAACGTTTTCAAAGTGTCCCCCACTAGCTTAGCAGCACTTGCGTACACGCACAATAATTGCATCTTGAACAAGCTACAACATTCCGGGGTTAATGGTGGTGGCTGGTTCATGAATTCAATCGGTAAGGTCTTCTCAAGTTTGAACAGGAGTAACATAAATCAAATTCTTCAAGTGGCCCAGGAGTAACATCAACCAAATTCTTCAAGTGCTCCCACAGGAAAAAGTTCAACGGTATTAAATCCGAACTTGCGGTCCAAGCTCTTGGACCTTCACGACCCATTCATTTATCAGAGTAATGGTGGTTAAACCATTTCCGAACCACACCTGCATAATGTGACGGTGCATCATCGAGCTGCACCCACATATTGCACCGGAGTGCAAGAGGAATATCCTCCAGTAGGCGCTGAAAATTGTCATTTAATAATTTTAAATAATTTTCTGCATTTAGCCTTTCAGGAAGTATAAAAGGACCAATCAGCCTGCCTCCAAGTATTTCTGCCCATACATTTACTGAAAAACGTACCCGGTAGTTTCTTTCATGAAGTGCATGAAAATTGTCATGGGCTCAAATGTGTTCGCTGTAAATGTAGCTTCGTCCGTCCATCACACATTGCTTATAAACAATGGATTTCTTCTATGGGCTTCTACCAACCACTCACAAATGGTAAATCGTTGTAGATGATCTTCCTGCAATAAATTCTGAACTCTTGTTTTGTGATAAGAACACGGTCCGCCACCTTTCAAAATCCTATGTACTCGAGTTTTAGAAACATCTAAGTTTCTAGAAATACTTCGTATACTAGTTTCTGGATTTTTAGCTACTATTTGTAAAACGCTTTCCTCTAAGTTGGATTCTCTTATTCTTGGTCGACCTCCGTTCATATCATGAACTGGACTAATGGTTCCAGTTTCTCTTAGTCTTCGACGTATGCGCAAACATCAGCATAAAAAAGAAGCTGCTCAATCGAGACATACACATTCTCTCAGACAGTCAGGCAGCACTGAAAGCGCTAAACGTTTTCAGTACTTTGAGACTGGTCAAGGAATGCAAATCCAAACTTCAAACCTTAAGCCAGGGAAATACAGTAAAATTATGCTGGATCCCAGGTCACCAAGGTATTGAAGGAAACGAAAAGGCGGACAAGCTCGCAAAAGAAGCAGCCCGTAATGCAATGACCGGTCCAGAACCTGGTCTAAGCATTCAGAAAAACCAAGCCCGCTCAGCCATTAATGAATGGGTCAATATCGCACACCAACTAAGGTGGAGAAACTACAATCAAGCAACACATTGCAAAAGATTGCTAAAAACTCCGAATTCACAAACCACCAAAACCCTGTTGAGACTGAACAAAACTCGAATCAAGCAAGTAGTCAGTCTACTAACAGGCACTGGAGCATTCAGAGAATTTATGGACAGGATCAATATCTATAGAGATGAACCTGTTTGCAGACTATGCCAAGAAGACGATGAAACAGCCTATCATATCCTCTTTGAATGCCCAGCATTAGAGCGTAAAAGACACCAACTCGATTGGAGCCTTAACTCTATTGACAACCGCAAGCTAGTAGGGGACATTGCAAGTCTAGTAAAAGATACGGATGTCGGCCTGCTAACTTGAAAACTCCCGACAGTACAAAAAGCCCAAAGGGCTGACGTGCGCATGCCGGCAAAAGGCAGTCGTGGAATCTAAATCTAATCTAGTCTTCAAACTGCAGCTCTTATCACAGTACGAGAGGGGCGCCTTCTGTTGGGAAAACGTATGGTGTACACCCTAGCAGCTTTATTAAAATTTCCATGACAGTTTCCTAAAACCCATATCATGTCTGCATATTCATATTCCGCGTACTTCATGGTACAAAGACAAATTATAGTTGAAACTAATCAAACGCAGTCTGGAATAAATCTGATGCCACGACTGACAAGAATTTTGAATGTTTGTTTCCATTTTTATTTTTTGTTCATATCAGGTCACCATAAATACGCATTGTTGTCATTTTTAATTTTAACAATAATTATTTAGACCACAAGTGTTAGAAGTGCAACTTTTTTTCACAAGTATGGAGGAGGGTTATTAAACGAGGTGCAGCCAAGTTTAATATCCACACGTGTGAAAAATAAGCACGCTGACACGAGTTGTCTATAACATTTTTTAAAAATTAATTAAAATTAAATTTTCAAATCCAAGCCCATTTTGTATAGAATTTTATTTGCCTTCATTTTAGTGCGTTGGTCAGTTCTGCTAACTAAGGAAACATCTTGATTTATTAAAATCTGTAATTTGTTCATTTATTTATTTATTTATTTATTTCGCACTCAGCCAACAGCCGTTGAATAAACGAATAAATAATTTGTTTCTAAAATCGTTCATTACTGAATTAAAAGTAAAGTGTCACTTTTTTCATAGAGTGAAAAAAGTGCCACACAGTGAAATTAATTAAAAAAAGCCTACTTTATTAAATGAAATTTTAAAAAATTTCTTATTTTTTTAACACCATTTCAAAAACAAAATACGAATAGTTAAAACAAATTAGTTAATAATTGTTATTTTCAATGTATTTCCAATTGATAAAATACACGTTTTATTTAAGTTTTCTTTATAATTCCTTATAATTTGCTGTTGGAGATATCAACATTAACCACACCGTACAAGAAAACTAAGCTGCACAGGACAATTTTTCTGCAGTTTTTTGTTCATCTTTCATGATAGAAAAAGATTACTGAAGCTTTAGTGGGAGTTGAGGGCACCCTGTATACAAATACAACACCTCCTTGCTTTTAATTACTGGTAACTGGAAACATACAAAAATCAGCCATTTCAAAACATGTATTAGAACCAGGAGATCACAGAATAAATTACGACATACTAGCCAGGACTAAAAAATACTTCCCTCGTGTTATTCGGGAATCCCTAGCAATTATTAAAAATCCAAACAATTTCAACCGAGAAGACGGCTACTGCCTTTGTAACGCATGGAAGGTAGCTCAGCAAAACCAATCCATCCATAAACAAGTTTCACGTGAGCAACCAAGTGGAAAAACGACAAGTCCCAATAACATACAAGATCTACATGAGCAGCCAACCATAACGACTCCTTGGTATATAACCAGGAGCAAAAGACACCAACATCAGTCTTTAGACAACTTCTGAAGAAGCTGACAGCATGAGTAGCGAAACGTCAAGTTCAAATCGACGACCACGGCATAACCCGGAAGAACCTACCGTTATGAAAAATTATTGGAACTTGTAGTAAACGACCAACTTGTGGAGTACGTCGAGTTAAATAATATCCTTAGTATATATCAAGCGGGTTCTCGAAAACTGAACTCTTGTGAAAGTGCGCTACCAACAGTTAATTTTAGCTGGAAAAATGCTTTAGAACAAAAGTTAATGATTGGTGTTGTGTTTTTGGATGTTCGTCGAGCATTTGAAACAATAGACAGACAATTATTAGTGTTAAAGTTGCAAGCATATGGCCTTGGACCTACAATGTTGAATTGGATGAAGCAATATCTCAGTGATCGTACACAAGTTACAAAATATAATGGTCACATTTCTTTAATGAAAAACACCACGTATGGTGTCCCGCAAGGAACAGTCTTAGGTCCAAATTTATTCATTATACAGTGTGTCCAAGATAAGGAGGGCCAGTATGGGGATCTCAGTAATTGTAAGAGATACAAATTTGGTTAAATAGGAAGAAAGTTGGGCTATTAAAGGAGTAACAAAATGCCGCCTAGAAATTCTTGATATGATTTTTCGTTTTTGAATTATCTTAAAAAACCGAATTTTTGGATTTTATATTTTTTTTTCTGGCGTTATTATTAAAATTAGAGAGAAACTAATTGAACTTCTTTATAGCAACTTTTAGTGGACTTAATGATTATGTTATCAATTTTTTTATCTGACGTTTCGTCTTCGAGAAACCATCATCAACTTCATTTTTTTAAATACGGTCCTGGTTTTTTTATGCCAAATTTGTGAAGCCCTTTTTATTCTAAATTCAACAATATACCACATATTATGGTTTAATTACGTTTCAAGCTTTCTTTGATCATCATCAGAAAATTTTTAAGATACGGACCTGCATTTCTCATAATTTTGTAAGAATAAGTTCATACAGTGAGAAGGTGGGCCTGGTTGGAAATTCGAAGTGAAGTGAAAAAGTGTCTCCCAAATTTAAGTGAAAATCCATGTGAAATAGTGGACATTTAATTAAAATATCAAAGGGAGTAGGCAAATGAAGTAAGGAGAGTGTGATAACAACAAGCAGAAAAAAGGTAGGATTAGAACTAAGCAGATAAAAGGCTATTAAAGAACAGACTAACTGATAAGTGAGTGACATTAAGGTCAAGTTCCTATAAAGTGCAAAGACAGATAAACAATGAACACATTTTAAAAGTATAAACAGAGCGCAGGACCGTATTGAAAATTTTTAAAGTAATTTAAAACTTTATTTAAAACGCGCTTAAAAATCATAAAGATATTCTAACATTTACTTCACATTGAGCTATGAATATAGTACAGTGTGTCCCCGGATTGAGTTCACTATAGGTATAATTGACTAAAAATTTTGCAATTTTATTTTAATGTTTTGGGATTCCGCCCTGCTTGGTCTGAAGAGAATTTTAAGAATATTTACAGTTTTTGAAAACACAAGTTGGCCTTGACAGTGAAGCAAAAACTATTTTCTTTTCAGGTAAACTACCCTTTCTGTTCATGATACGGCAAAATTTTACTAAGAAGAGTTGTTCAGAATGGGAAATTATGGCCCTATACAAAATTTCAGGAAGATCTACCTACTTAAATTAAACCGTTAAAATTGAACCTACAGTGAAGTCCGGATATAACGAACCTCAAGGGACTGTAGAAATTGGTTCGTTATAGCCAAAGTTCGTTACAAGAGTTACAACAACAAAAAATGTGCGAGTTATTATAAACTTACTTTATTATCCATAATCGGCCACATTTGTACAATAAGTATACAAACATTTATGTAAGAACGATAAACACGTACTTAATAGATATTTATTTAAAAAAATCGGATATTTTTGTCTGCTTAGTATTACCGTTGATTGAGGTATACCTTAATCAACGGTATTACTAGCCGAATAAAGTTTGTCTATGTAAGCATCTACTTCGGCAAAACTATTTAGTATACTATCCGGGATATTACGCGATTGCAGAAAATCGCGGATATCATTTATTTTCTTAATTGCCTCATGTACTGTTGAAATGGTGAGATCCTTCCCCGAAACCGATTCCCGTCATCTTCACCGCTAATTTCTTCGAGTTGCTTATTTTTGGTTTCTCGAATAATAGCTTCGTCGCTTAAAAATTCTGTAGTGGCAATATTTTCGTCAACAAGTATGTAAGCTTCAAGGTCACATTCCTGAAATCTGCCCATATTAATCGTTGAAATAAAGACAGGCGAGTCATCACTTTCTTTGTTACGTTGTTTATTCAACCACTCGGACAAGGGCAACACAATCTGTTTACCTAAACAATTCACTAGCCATAATAAATTTGGGACTTCACAGCAGTTCTTGCAAGCAGGTTCGCTATAAAAGTAAACTTTTTTCTTTTTTACGTAAAAAATGGACCGTTATAAGCAAAAGTTTGTTATATGCGGGTTCGGTATAATAGAAAAATTTTAGCATTATTGTAATGGGAATTTTGGCGGGACTTTTAATTTAGTTCCGTATAACCGGTAGATCGTTACAAGCGGGTTCGGTATAAGCGGTCTCTACTGTATTTATTAAAAATACGGTTTGATTTAAGTAGGTAAAACTTCCTGAAATTTTGTATAGTGCCATAATTTTCCATTATGAACAACTCTTCTTAGTAAAATTTTGCTGTATTATAAACAAAAAGGGTAGTTTACCTGAAAAGAAAATACAATAGTGTGTCCCAGGATTGATGTTACAAGAGGTTAGATGGACTAAACATTTTTGAATTTTATTTTAAAGTTCTGGGATTCGGTCCTGCTTGGTTTGAAAAGAATTTTAAGAATATTTTCAGTTTTTGAAAAACAAGTAGGCCTTGGCAGGGAAGTGAAAACTATTTAATTTTCAGGTAAACTACCCTTTTTGTTCATGATACGGCAAAATTTTATTAAGAAAAGTTGTTTAGAATGATAAATTACGGCCTTATGCAAAATTTCAGAAAGATCTACCTACTTAGATGAAACCGTCATTTTTAATAAAATCAATTTGTTTAATCTAAAAAATAACAGTTTAATCTAAGTCGACAGATCTTTTTAAAATTTGGTACAGGGCCATAATTTTTCATTCTGAACAACTTTTCTTAATACAATTTTTCCGTATCCTGAACAAAAAAAGTAGTTTACCTGAGAATAAAATACAATTATCTAAAAAATAACAGTGTTTTCTAAGTCAACAGATCTTTCTGAAATTTTGCATAGTGCCGTAATTTATCATTCTAAAAAACTTTTCTTAACAAAATTTTGCCGTATCATGAACAAAAAGGGTAGTTTACCTAAATAGAAAATAGTTTTTTCACATTTTTCACGGCCAACTTAATTTCTAAAAATTAAAAGTCTGTTTAAAATTGT